>JABCKK010015877.1:0-49165 GCA_018221785.1 Calocybe gangraenosa
AATTTCCTAATCTGGACAACCCCAATTTGTAGGTTGGGGCTCAAGTTTGTCCCAAGTTTGGGGCTCAAGTTCGCCGCGAGTTGTTCATCTTTGAACCACCCTAATGTAATAAGTGTATTATTTCAGCATGGTGTTTAGTGTCAAAGTATGAGAATTTGATACTAATTACTATGTACATTATGTTGGACACACATAAATCTAAGATAGATCATCAAGAATATCATTAAGAACAACACAATGGCCACAATACTTCTTTAGAGTCCATGCTGCCTGCTTACCATCTAAAGCTTGTGAGTAAGCACTGATAAATGTCCTAGAGCAATGAGCAAATCTGTATTATCAAGGTAGTGAGAATGTTTACAGTTGTTAGTGAGGTATCCAGTCATCACAAGCTAAGTGTTACTAGACAAGAACAAGCGTGGAAGGGTAGGAACAAGAACCTTCCGAAGCGAGCACCATTTCCTGGGATCGTTAACGACAGGCATGTGTTCGATATCTAGGGAAAAGGACTGGTGAACTGGGACCACATTAGGACCTGACGGTGATGTCAACTCGTTTGAATGGGCTGCGTCATGGTTTAGGGTAGAGGATGACCGCGAGGAATAAGATGTTAGACTACAGGCGGCGAGACGTTTAGTTGAAAAGACGCTCTCAAGATGAATAGTTACTTTTATACCAGATAAATCTCACATAGCATGTGCCTGGTGAATGATTAATGAGGTTCGGAAATGAATAAGCGTTTTTCTGGCGGTACCGTTACATGCAAGTACGGCAAGCTGTAACTAGTATACATTCGTTGTTATCGGCGCTTCAGGGAGGCTGCGTCCAATTCTTTCTGTATTGGAGCTAAAAAAAAATACCAGGCGATGGTGGTAGCGCCAATTGCAGATCAGATAAGATGTGTGCGATGATAATTGCTGCCTGTCCATCGGGGATGGAAATTTAGAACCCTCGAACTCGATAGGGTTGAAAAGCATTATACAATTTCACAACATCGTAATCCTCGCGCCATTTCTCTGTATTCGAGAATTGCTGCTGTGCGGCAGCAGAAACAAATGATCTTGCCCTCAAGAATTGTCCGATGATGAGAACGTTGAGTTACATGTCTATTCGAGGAATAATCGCACAGCAGTGTCGGTTCATCAGTGGGAGGCCTTAGCAAGGTCCGTTGGTTGCTTATATAGATTGCTTTGGTGAGATTATCCTTGAAACCTTGTAGTGTATCTTGTTGGGAGGGTTAAAAGATGGCCCAAATTGATCAGCAGAGTTTTGGAAGACTGGTGGTTCTTGGAGTCTTGGCTATACGGCGTGAAACGTTTATATATCTATCGTTAGAATATTCCTGATGGTGACGGTCAAAATACCATAAGCATTTCCAAAGGTATCACATGAATTAGATAGTATATGATAGTTACGATACAAGAGCCTTCTAATAGTAATAGTACATTCTATAGTATAAAAGTACCCAAACTGATATTATGAAGAAATTGGTAGCTTAAACCTCGTGGTAAGTCTTAAGGAGAGCACGGTCGTTTGATTGTATTCCCCGCTTCCCTCTCCTCAGCTGTTTCACGCCATATGGCACCTCGCCATGAGACGAGAAGTATTAGCAGTCCACTAAACAGCATGAGGACTGCCCAGATGGTATACGTCCAACCTAGAAAGGTCGTATAGATCAGATGGTTATAGGTGGTGAAATGTATATTTGCTTACCATCACCTAAACCATCCTAACGAGCGGAGGTCATAAATCACGCAGAAAGACAACATAGGTTGTTACTCACTTGGAGGGGAACAGCAACCTCTGTTGCCACAAATGCCGCAATGCCACGAAATGCGCTGTTAGTCGCCACTGCAGATGATGAGCGGCCAGTGTTGGCATCTACGATGTATGCTAGTGTGCTGGCGTACGTCCAGCTAATTGGCGCGATAAGCACCCCTACACCACTGTCAAAGGAGAAGGCACATACATAGAGAAGAAACCACAGAAGAACAGCATTACACATAGTGCGGCGACGTGCACCTGTTGTTCGCAAACCCAACCAAATGCTAGCACAAAAGGAGGGAGTAGAATTATACCATATATTGCGCTTTTTAGCCGCATCTAAGTGCGTTGAGTCTGATGTAATCTCCTCTAGAGCCGTCAGAATGCTCACTTCTGGATGACTGACATTGCCGTTGGCAGCTTTAAGCCGGGCGAGTTCATGGTCTGACCAGCGTCCTCCAAGAAGACTACCGGCAATCGAACCTGATGAAACATTGTTAGATCGCATTTTGGACTCAAAGACATAATTACCTAACCCGAATGCGACCAGGACAAGCCCAATGGTAAGTGCGCTATATTGGTATTTGTTACCTAACGTCCTGGCAGACATATATGTAATTGAGAAGGAAAAAGCAAAAAGGAAGCCTGAAAGCGTTCAACGAAGTGTCACACAACCGCTTGTCGCTTGTACTCACCAGAAGCGAATAGAACGGTAAGATTGTTCCACCGACGTACAACCAGGAATACTGGCTTTATTGGATTTACGTCTCGGAGCGAAAGCTTGACTGCGACCACCGTGCCCGCCGGTGATGCATTTTTCTCTAGGTCAACAGCTTTAGGACTTGCTGCTTCTGGAGTGTTTTGGGCGACGTGATCAGATGACGTGGAATGCGCCTGCGCATCCCGTATCCTATGTCTAAGTATGTTTTGATACGTAGTGCTGCGCTCCTGCCGGAAGGTATCATGGAAAAAAAGCAAAAAGCACAGGCAAATCAAGCCTGATACTATCGCAAGAAACCAGAATATTGCGCGCCAGTGTAGGCCTGTAGTTAGCACTCCACCTATGATTGGGCCTATGGCCTAAGATAGACGGATTAAGGCGCTGACTATGTCTCTGGGTGAAACAACATACAGGTCCTAGCAACGGTGCGATGTAATAAACCCCCATCTTTGGAAAGTATCAAGTTAACATGGAGAAGCGAAAGTGATGAAGGATAGTTACTTTGGTGCCCCTTTCGGCAGGCTCGTATATATCAGCTAATGTGGCTGCACCAATGCTAAAGACAGCGCTTGATCTGAAAGTAGTTCATAAGTATTTAAGCTCAACGTTGCCGGCTGTCATACCCAGCAGCCTGAAGGGCACGAAACCCAATAACCCTGAGGCGCATATTTTAGACTCAGCCAGGTCGGTAGAAGGAAGCGCGCACAATTTCATACTTCTACTTACGGCCACCACAATAGATCCCACAGTAAACAGCGCAAGCGATACAAGGTAAACGAGCTATGCGGGAATAGTAAACCAAAGTCTCAGCATATAGATTCATTTTAAGTTGTGCACCTTACGGCCTTTAACCTCGGTGATGGCGCTCCAAAGCAAAGGCATCAAGCCTTGAACCAGAATGAAGACAGATATGCTCAAGCTAAATTGTGCACTCGTAGCCGGAAGCTCTACCTCCATCTGTTCCACGG
Organism: Calocybe gangraenosa; assembly: GCA_018221785.1. Taxonomy (NCBI): domain Eukaryota; kingdom Fungi; phylum Basidiomycota; class Agaricomycetes; order Agaricales; family Lyophyllaceae; genus Calocybe; species Calocybe gangraenosa. The sequence continues at coordinate 3,454 of JABCKK010015877.1, forward strand.
CCGCTATCAAAAGCACATAAGTATTCGCGGATTTCAAATATATAATTCCAAGTTGACTTACGATTCTGGACGTTGCCCGCAAGCCCAGCAATCATACCAGCAGAAGATATCAGAGTTAGGCTGACATTCTGTTTGAGTAGGCTGAATATTACTAGACGCAATTGTGGGGGTAAAAATAAGGACCTTCCGAAGAGAAGACCATTTCCTAGGGTCGTTATTAACAGGCATATGTTCGATATCTGGAGGAATGGGTTGTAAACATGGAACCGCATTATGGTCAGACAGTTCGTTTGCTTGAGTCGTATCATAATTCAAGGTAGAGGACGATCGTGAGGAATGAGACATTAGGCTGGCCTCTAATGCGGTAGGCGGCGCGGCAGTGTAGGTAGAGAGACGCTCTCAAAAAAAAAATTTACCTTTATACCAGAAAACTCTCACATAGCGCGTGTCTGATAAATGCCTCAATTAAAAACAAGATTGACATTCCGAAGTTCCGAAATGAGTAAACGTTTTCCTGGCGGTACCGTCACATGCAAGTACGGCAAGCGCAACCAGTAGAACCGGCGCTCCGAGGCTCTGATGCTCGTGTAACATGCTTTGTCACATTACGCTTATAAAATGCTCCACTCCGGTAAGATCTCATCATCTGGGCTGGAAGAAACAGTAGCATGTTATATATCCGTTCTTTTAGCTTACTATTTGAACGTGTATGATTGGTTTCCTCGCTTGAATTCACTGTGGGCTTTCGGAGGAGCAGGGAAATCGCCATAGAACATACCACCTGGGAAAAGAAAGTTAACTTCAGCATGAGGAAGCCCACGAGGTGCAGAGATTGGTACCGCTCTTCTGTTTTTTTGATCGTTTTTTCTGTTTTGTGTCCTCGCTGTTCGGATTGTCATCGAGGATGTTGGGCACTGCCGAGAAATCGAATGGTTCGTGTTCTCCAGGCTCATCGCTAGATCCGACAACCTCCTTCTGGGGTTTTCTTTTTTGTATGGAATTTTCGGCCGACGCTGATGCCATATCATCCGACGGTATAGCTTTCACCCGTTTACGTTTTTTCTGCCTCGCTTGACCAACTGTCACTATGGAATCTTCGACGGCTTGTACTACCTTGCGCTGCGAGGCTGGGATGAAGGGAATTTCGACTTGCATCCCTGAAACCTCTGCTGTGAAAGTTTGCAATGTTACGTTGACGTCAGGGATATGTTCACCCCCCTTTCCCTGGAAGAGAAGGTCAACACGCAAGTCAAATCTTTACCAAATTGGTCAAGTACTTTTGGTATCGACGGTGCAATAACGAGATCACTATTGATACGAGCGACAACGTCACGAAATTGCGGACTCATATGAGAGTCTGATGACTGTGATGGTTCTTCGCGTTAGATCGGTTTTCATGAAGAAAAGCAGCGTGCACAAAGAGTATCGGCTGGATTAAACGCACAAGTTTAGAGGGAAATGCGCCGGATGAGCTATTCCCAAAAAGTGCACTTTTTGACGTCGCATATGGTGCTGAAATTGTAGGTGCCCCGCGAGCGGCAGAGAAAGTGGTGCCAGACAGTAACGATGAAGTTGAGGCTGCTGCGCTATTTAATGCGGGTGCTGAAAATGCACGAAAGACACATGTAGTTTCAGTCTTATTTTTAGCTGAATGTGACGATTCGACTAACTTAGATTCCATAGATTTGACATTGAAGTGTCGTTCGACGCCGCTTGATATTGTGTGGAGTCATCATTTCTAGGATTAAGCAACGCTTCTTGCTGGTTTGCCGCGATGTTTGAGGTAGATGCGCCACTTGTTGGATGTTGGTTTACGCAATCCTTAATGATCTCTAGTAGTTCCTTCGCGTGTCTACGGACCAGAGGAGGGACAGAGTGAAATATACCGAGCAAGACAGCTATGTCCGCGGGAGGTTGCTCCGCCAGTTGAAATAAGAAATGGTTGGGTAGCACATACCTTGTAAGGCGAAATAGGTGAGCATTTACCCCAACACTGTAAGCGTTTCAGGATTTACCGTGTGCTTTCGTCTTCCTTTCGTGCTACCAGTTCTCTCCACCGGTGCACAGTCTGATATACTGCACGGTATAGGGCCCCAATGCCCACTCCAGGCCCCCCAGCCATCAGGATGGCTTTGTTCCATTTGCGTGCCAAAGTATCCCATCCATTGGTTCCAGACCCGCCTTCAACGTCATACGGCTCCTTTTCATAGACGCGTAGGCACGTCTCTTCTGATTGGAGGAGAACTTGTTTTATGAGTGCTGGCTCCGCCGGGTTTGGCGTTTGGCGTTGCGACCCAGAAGGTGACTGTGTGCGAGACTGGGCTCGTGATTGAGCGCGGTCAAGAAGAGCATTGCGAAGGTTGTCGTAGATATATAAAAGAAAATGGGTGTCCGAACGAGCGTACTCTAGCATCTCCTTCGGAAGGGGGCTAGCCAGCACGGGATAGATAAAAGATTCGAACTTGGGGGAGAGGGAAAACACGAACCGTATACGCCAATCTGCGAGTTGGTATCTTTTGTCGGGAGAAAAATCACAATACATCTCAAGGAGATTGGCGAGACCATGCCGAGGGAATGCTAGAACTATGTTACATTTGCAGTATATCACAATGTACGGGCAACCTCACCCAGGGCCTTGGATGCGTGGAATGTGTCGAACAAGTTGACAACGTAGAGATTAAAATCTTGCTGAAGCCACACAATATCGCTATCAGCGCCATGAAATACCTGAGCCCTATCTTTTAGCATGATGGCATGGGGAATACAACTGCGCCAAACCTTAACGATCTTAGGGTCTGTGAAGACCTCGTTCAGTTCCGTGAGTTCATCCCTTAATGCAAGCGTATCGATAATCCAGTCCTCCTCACGTGTACTTATCTGCATCAAGCACACGAAGCCTGCATACGAACGATAACTATGGTGTTCCAAATCCACGGCGATCTCTGATGCGTGCCTAAGTTTGGCCAACATCGACTGAAAAACATCCGTTGTAGATATCCATGTGAAGGGTGTATCGTCAAACTCCTTCGGTGAGAAAGCAGTGATGTGCTCAAACATCCGTTTAGGGTACGAGATGTGTTTGATCTCATAACGGTAAGGATGATTGCCACTTGGGGAGCTGGTGGAGTACGTTAGTAGAATGAGTAGAGAGTGACAAGACACTTACGCTGAATCAGCGAGGTCAGATACAGGTTCGACCTCGTGGTAGTAGTGACCTAGTGGTACTTGGGCATTGTATTTGTGAGACAACGTTGGATACCACGGTTCGTTGTTGTTTTGTGGCTTCCTCTTGAACAGAAGTTGAGGCTTTGGAATATGGGAGGCATGGTGAATGACAGGCTCCAGGTGGACGCGTGGCTTCGACTGGAGATATAATGAATAAAGGAACGTATAGGTTTAGATACGGACCTTTTTTGGTGATAGCACCGGCGGTTTTATGTCGATAGCCGGTGGCTTCGTGCGACCCAAAAACTCGTCGAGAGATATATCCTATGGCAGGTGAGGGAATGATTTGGACATATGAGCAGAACTCACCGTCCTTTCCAACAGCTGATCCATATAATCGACGACAAGAGAATGGAAGTTATCAATAACATCATCTTCACTCTTCAGTTTCTCCTTTCCTTTGATGGTCGAAGGTATTTTGTCCGCCGTAGAGACTAAGGTCAGGACCTTATTTGTCAACGCTAGTACTTTAGAGGATAACCTATCGACGCCTCTTGCGAATCCCGCGTCCATGGAACGATGGAATGCTACATCGCCAGGTAAGGCTAGGGCATTTCGAGTAGCTTTGAGAGCGCTGATTTGGATGTTTGAGTTGAAGCTGTCAAAGTTCTCCGAGGTAAATGTACTGCCAGATGCCTCGTTAGCCATCTCCTCAGCAGTGGATGAGGGATGAGGGATGCAGAAAACTGCAAAAATATGTTGAGCCACGTGAGTTCATGGATCACATATTACGTAAGGTAGATCATACCAGCATCTCAGCAAGTTACCAACACTTTTACTTGCTATGAGCATAAGCTCTGAGCCTGTTCGACAGTATTTCTGCTCCGATTTTTATGCTCTATACCTCAATTTCTACTGAGAAGGATAGCTTTGATCACTCTTTTCCCCATCATAGACACCTGATGTCCTAATGGAGTGTTTTGTAATCGGCAATTACCCCTATTTTGTTTCCCGTTGCGGCGTGACTTTCCTCTTCACACATCCTGCAAGTAACAAGCATGGCTCACCACCTTTCTTTCGCAGAAGCACACTCAGATTACAATCGTAACAGCAGCCCAAACTTGGGTCCATTTCTCGGAAGAGCCATCCAATTACTTTCACAAACTTCGAGTGCAAGCTCCATCTCACACTCTGACAGCAATGACAGTCAGGCTACATTGGAAGATACAGGGATTTACGCGCAGTTTGGCCACCCACTGCAGCGCATGTTTCCACTGGAGAACCTAGAAGAAGGGCCTTTCTTCTTAGGTTCACTCTCAAGGAGCTCTTCGTCAAGTTTCACGTCTGAAACAAGCTGGTCGTCCACGTCATCCGCTGTATATGATATGTACGGGAAGCAGTTTTCTCTTGCTAAATACACGTATTAATTACCCTATCGATAGCAATTATGAAGACCTGGTTAACAAGTTGCTCAAGGATGACCCTACTTTGAATGTGGATGTAATATCTCCAGAAATGGTTAGTTACGTGCCTCTTTATGCCAAGTTACTCTCAGAATTCGTACGATAGATTTTTGTTGAGCCATCATCCCCTCAACTCCGGGACTCTCTCATGATAAAGTGCCTTCCACGCTCCTCGCCAGAATTACTACTCCTACTAGAGTTCAATCACAAAGAACTACGTTCGGATCCTTGGAACCCCGTGCCACACTTGAGATGCGCTGTTGAACGAGACGAGACAGTTTATCTATGTATGGAACGTCTGAACCCTTACAACCAGCCAGCATTTAAAACCGTGGCAAACTATATCGACTTTTTCAGGCAGTTGCTCGAGGTAACATTTTAATCTTCCCTGGCGTCTTTATCTGCTTATATATCTAATCCTGCTCAGGGCATCACCTTCTTGCACGAGCTTAAAGTAGCAAACATCTCACTTAAAGACCCGTTGCACTACATGGTTGACCTCAGCAGCGCACCAAGCACCTGCCTATCGCCACAAGAATTTGATCGAACGACATATCCTGTCAAATACTATCTGACTAGCTTATCGGACGCGGTAAAGCATGAGACTTACTCTACCTCTCCGAGTTCTGCGTTTGGGCGTGACGTGCAGAATTGTGGTACAATGATTGACAGTATGCTTATACAGGTTCGTTCGGCCTTCGTTTTGAACACCCACACAGTTTAGGTGATCTTGGTAAAGGTTCCATATGTAAAACCCAAGTTAAAATCCTTGGTAACTGCCATGACGACTGGCGGGTTTGGGGCAGACGAATCGCGAAAGTTATTTGAGGCGCTGTGCAAGTCATTTGAATCATTCATGCTTGATGCCCCCGTTTATAGCGCCGAATCGTGTTAGGGTGAAGCACCCTTATGTCATCGTTCAAAATTAGATATCGAACTAGAGATAGTATAAGGTAAGCTAATGGATTTCTTTATATCAATATATGCTCGGATAGAGACCCAAACAAGCGGTAGAGTACTCGTAAATATATTTCGTTTGGCCATCGTCACACACACGCGATTATGTCACGCCGTGATCGTGACAGTTCTATCAAGTCTTGACTTGCAATTGAGCTTGGGCCGTTGTCAATTGACAAGACTCGAGCTAATCAGCCTCCATTGTCGCGCCAATTCTATTTGCGTGGCTTGACTGTGGTGTACGACAAAACTCGGTCACACGTATCGGTTATCTGAGTCTCGCAGAATGTACATCAAGACATTAACTGTCCAAGGCTTCAAGTCATGTAGGATAAATCCCCAATCCCCTGCACTACGTCGTTCTTATAGTATATACAGATCGTGACCAGACACAGATTGAGCCTTTCTCTTCTAGACATAATGTTGTTGTTGGACGTAATGGATCTGGCAAGAGTAACTTTTTCGCAGGTGAGCAAACCTTCAGAACCTTCTTGTACTGGTCTTAAAAACACTCTAATTCAGCCATCCGTTTTGTTCTGTCGGATGCATATACGTCAATGTCAAAAGAGGAACGTCAAGCGTTACTTCATGAAGGTGTGACTGTAGCCACAACCATGTCAGCTTATGGTATGTTTTTAGGCATATCTCTTGGTGACCCATAATCATGGCATTTCTAGTTGAGATCGTCTTTGACAATTCTGATAACCGTTTCCCAACTGGCCATGACGAAGTCATCTTACGACGTACTATCGGTCTGAAAAAGGACGAATACAGTTTAGACAAGAAGAGTGCTAGCAAAGCCGATGTTATGAATCTCCTTGAAAGTGCTGGATTCAGCAAATCTAACCCATATTATATTGTTCCACAAGGTCGCGTGAGTACTACTCATTCATAAAACTAATGTCTCGTAAAGTGTCTTTGTACCACAGATTACCGCCCTTACGAACGCTAAAGACCATGAGAGGCTAGCACTTTTGAAGGAAGTCGCTGGCACGAAGGTGTATGAACAACGTCGTGCAGAATCCCTCAGAATCATGGCCGAAACTGACGCGAAACGCACGAAGATTAATGAGTTGCTAGACTATATCGAATCTCGGTTGACGGAGCTTGAAGAAGAGAAGGAAGAACTAAAAGAGTTCCAAGACAAGGACAAGGACAGGCGATGCTTGGAATATGCGCTGTACCAGAGGGAGCTGGAAGAAGTGGGCGAAACTTTGGATGAGATCGAGGAGGACCGCAGAGCTGATGTACACGGCGCGAATGTACGACGGGAAAAATTTAATGAGAGAGAACAAGAGATATCGGTATGTCGCTCGATTAATTAAGGATTGTCCTCCTTATAAACACTCCCAATAAACAGGATTTTGAGAAGGCTATCTCCGAGGCTCAGCACTCGCAACAAACCTTGAAAATAACGCGTGACGATACCCAGGCCGAGTTGACAGACTTTATCCGGGCTCGGACCGAATTGGAATGCACCATCAGTGATCTGCGCAATTCGCATGCAAATGTAAGCGGGAAGCGGGAGGAGCTGGAGGTGGAGTTTGCCCGAGTGGAAGCAAGGATTACTGAAAAAGAAGCCTTATTGAACGATATCTTACCTCAATGGACAGAGCAGCGTGCGGTTGAATCTACGGAAAAGCGAAATTTAGACGAGGCTAGCGCTAGACTTGCCGCGCTCTTTGCCAAACAGGGTCGGGCAACCAAATTTCGAACCAAGTCTGAGCGAGACGCATACCTGAAGCACGAAATTCACTCCATGGAAGGGTACGAAAAGTCTCAAAAAGCAGCCTTGGATACAGCACGTATGGATCTCGAGACAGCACACCAGGGTGTCGGCGAGATTGACGATCAGATCGTGCAGATTCAGACTAAGATTGAGGACGGGAAGAAGAAGGCAAGGGAGCTAACAGACCAAGCTGCTGCGTTCAAGGATCAACATAGCGAGCTGATGGAAAGAAGGAAGGATCTCTGGAGGGAGGACACCAAGCTGGATAGCATTCTTGGACGAACTGCTGACGAGTTGAGGACCGCGGAAAGGTCACTTGCTGGAATGATGGATAAGGCTCGTTCGCCCCTCTCGGTTCCTGTGAAATAACACTTACCTGCGAGCCATCACAGGATACAGGGACAGGGCTTCGTGCTGTTGACAAAATATCCGAACGACACGGCTTCGAGGGAGTTTATGGCCCGCTCTACCGTTTGTTCGAGGTCACAGACTCAAAGTTCAACACTGCAGTAGAACTAACCGCAGGGAATAGGTATGAGCCAACAATTCGTCATTTGCCTTAGTATCTTAACAAATCCTTAGTCTCTTCCACGTCGTCGTTGACACCGACGAAACGGCATCGAAAGTCTTGGATATAATGATCAAAGAAAAGACTGGCCGAGTTACATTCATGCCTCTCAACCGACTCAAACCCAAGAATCCACCAGCTCCTAACGCTCAGGACGCGGAACCTTTAATCAACAAGCTACGATTTGATGTGACTTACGATAAGGCTTTTCAACAGGTTTTTGGGAAGACTTGTGTCTGTCGTGACCTGACTATTGCTGCCGCCTATGTTAAAAGCCATGGAATTAACACCATTACTCTTGATGGCGACAAGGTTGATAGAAAAGGTGCTCTGACGGGTGGATACCATGACATCCGACGGTCTCGCATCGAGGCCATCAAAAGCGTCACGACCTGGCGTTCCAAATTCGAAGCAGAGGACAAGCGCTCCAAGGAAGTAAAAGCATCGATATCCACACTCGAACAAGAGATCACTCAGGCGACTGGACGAATGACAGTCCTCGCAGGCCAGCAGAACCAACTTAGGGAATCACGGGAAAGGCTAATGGAGGAAGGTAATCGATTCACCCGGGAAAAGGAGAGAGTCAAGCAACGCATCGCAACACTTGAAAGTGATCTCGCCGACACCGAAACGGAACTGACGGGATTAGCAACCAAGCTTTCAGGATATAGGACAGAGTTGTCCACTCCACTCGTTCGAGGACTCACTAATGAGGAAGAAAAGTTGATCATCAGTCTTGGGAAAGAGGTCGAGACGCGCCAGAGGGGTATGGTGGAATTAAGCAGAATAAAAAACAAGGTATGCCGCAGTAACGCTAACTCGGACCTGTAAGCTGATAGGTATTTCTACAGCTGGAAAGTCAAAAGAACCAGGTCGAAATTGAGCTAAATGAGCGACTTCGCCGGCGACGAGAAGAGCTCCAGGGCAAACTCGAGGCATATGGCGACCCGGAAGATGACGAAACCTTCTCAACTGATGCGCTTGAAACAAAGTCAAGGGAACTCAAAACCTTGAACAAAACAATCACCACATTAACTAGCAAAGCTCTGGGTAAGCCATCAATGGTCAGATCTCTGAGATCATTGGAGCCTAAACTCTAGAGCAGCCATGGAGAAGGAAAGTGACGATCTTACGATCAAGCTACAGGAGCTTCGCGTATCGCTCGAAAAGGTTCAGAACCAACAAACCGAAGACAGTCGGACGATCAATAGACAGCAGAAAACAACCGAACGATATCTTGCCAAAAGGCAGATGTTGCTAGGCCGAAAAGACGAATGCAATCGAAACATTCGTGATTTGGGAGTACTACCAGAGGAGGCTTTTGAAAAATACATAAACGAAAAACTTGACAAGGTGCGTAAAGCTTGAGCCAGAACGTCTGCTAAACAAAACTCACATTGTCCACAGCTAGTCAAAAAGTTGCACAACGTCAACGAAGGACTTAAGAAGTTCGCGCATGTGAACAAAAAGGCTTTTGAGCAGTACAGCAATTTTACGAAACAACGAGACCAACTCTTGAAGCGAAGGGAGGATCTTGACAAGTCAGCCACTTCCATTGAAGAGCTCGTGGAAGTTCTTGACCAGCGCAAAGATGAAGCCATCGAGCGGACGTTCAAGCAGGTAGCTAGCAACTTTGAGGAGGTTTTTGAGAAGCTAGTACCAGCTGGTCGTGGCCGATTGATCATTCAGCGGCGCCTTGACCAGGTCAGTCGCTTTTCTTTGACTCCAAATGGAAATCTGACAGATTATCGCCGGGAAGGACGAGGAAATGGACGAGGACGCGGAGGACACTCAGCAAAGCACAATCGACAATTACACCGGTGTGTCTATCAAGGTGATAATTAATAGTTCCCTCTCCAATGTCTTGTTGTTGACAAGCTGCAGGTCTCGTTTAATTCGAAAGTGGATGAAGGTCTTCGAATACAACAGCTGTCAGGTGGTCAGAAATCGCTAGTTGCACTTGCTACGGGTAAGATGGTCAAATGTCAGTTCATTTGCTCTTTCTCACGTGTGACGGCAGTTTTCGCTATACAGAAGTGTGACCCAGCGCCTTTCTACTTGTTCGACGAGGTACGTCTTTCACCGCCGGTTTACAGAATCCTCTGCAGCTTAACTTGGTCAGATCGATGCGAACTTGGATGCTCAGTATCGTACCGCCGTCGCGAGTAAGCTAGAATATTTAGTAGCGTGGTAGCCTCATCTAATCCTGTTCTCGCAGCTATGATCCAGTCTCTTGCTTCCACCGCTCAATTTATTACGACCACATTCCGACCGGAAATGTTGGTAACCGCTGACAAATTTTATGGGGTACTCTTCAACAATCAAAAGGTATCTTCCATCCGAGCCATTAAGCGGGAGGAGGCCATGGAATTTGTGGACCAAGTGATTTACTTTCTATCTTGTCTGCAGCATCTTACTGATGTGTTCTCCCCGATTCAGGAGGCTCAAGCTCAATGATTTGAATGCAATTCCTTCCTACATCATCTTCCTATCTTTATTTACTTTTGCTATACTGTACCTGACGCTTTACCATTGTTCCCACACCTTGTAACATTACTGGGAGTGCATTCGTGCATTCGCCCGAATTATAACATATATATAGACCGGTCACTTTCAGACATACTCACCTAGTGGGGGCACAACATGGCTATAATATAATTCACCTGCATTTGTGTCGGATATTCGCAACGGTGAAGTCTATTGACTACATATTAATTGATTGCCGAGCGCGATCAGATCGATCATGAGATGGGTCCCTCCCAACTTCCAAGTACTTGAGTACTTGGACTCAGTACGTCGCAATGGCTTCCATCTCGACATCGACATCATTGGGCAGTTTTCCTGCCTGAATGCACGTTCTCGCGGGCTTCGGGTGTGGGAGAAGCTTGCAGAAAATTCCGCCCCTGAGCTGCAGGTCCCATGCATAAAGTCGAGACAAGAAAGCGCACCTTTTCATACACCTCGTTCATCACCACGAAGTTGTCCATATCTTTCAGGTAAATGTTCACTTTGACTACTTTCTCCCAAGATGAGCCAGCAGCTTCCAATACATTACCCAAATTAGAGATACATTGAGCCTATGACCAGCCACATCAACAACGGAGCACTACGTGTAGAACTCGAGTAACGCACAGTGTGTTCTTTGATGCCTCCTGGAACGACCACACCCTCCTTATCAACGGGTGTTTGTCCGCTGAGAAAGATCAATCCCGGTACTTTCGTTGCATGGGCTGCACCGTCAAGCGATGTTGAGCAAGATCACGATCACATCTAGTAGCAACTCACAGAGAATATGTGGCACAGCTCGATTTTTAGACGAATTGATCTTTTCTACAGACATTCTGGACGGACGAAAATTTAGTCTGCCCGTGAGCTTATATTAAGCCCATTCTGTTGTTCCCGGGCCGTATCCTCCGCCATGCACCATGCGCTCACTCCATTTAAATCTTTGTACATTGTCTTAACGTAGGAGCTCTTTGGCCGATACCGAGAGAAGCTCAATGCTGTACCTCCATTTATCTCCCTACCCAGCTATAAACAGGACATCTTCGCTCGCCGAAGCGTACATAGGCACTTCACAAGATTTCCCCACTGTATAGATGTCGGACCTACAGCAACCCGCCAGCCCCAGCGAATCGGAAAAGGCAACAAACGATGGCAGAAGTATGTCAGAGAAAGAAGCAATGGTTGTATCTCCTGCAGAGGAAAGTCGCCTCAGGCGGAAGTTCGATTTCAGTATCTTACCTCCTTTGACTGTTATGTGAGCATTTCCCTATTTGTCCCATCACATTACCTGCTAACAGCTCGACTCAGGTAATCCTATTTCTCTACCCGCACACGTTTTGTTGATCCGAAGGTTACTGACAGGTACTTGTGTAATGCATTGGACAAAGGGAATGTCGGTAATGCCAAAACGGACGGCTGGGATAAGGTGATTTCCACCGTACTTCTTGTTCACTAGTTGTAATGGCTGAGTAATTGAATTGCACAGGACATTGGCTTGACCGGAAACCAAGTAAGCAGTATATAATTCAGGTTTGTGCTCGACATAGCTCAACTTGCTTGCAGTATTATATCCTTGTGATGATATTTTATGTGAGCATTAACTCCGGACACACTTCGACTTTGCTCGCTCAGAGTAATCGTCCCTTAGGTACCTTTTTGCTTGTACGTCTAATACCACTGGGCCTCGTACTATCTTTTAAATGTCATGGCAGTTTCGGCACTCCCATATCCCTTTTTGTCAAACGCTATTCAGCAGCGCGCGTTTTACCTATCATGATGGTAGGCTTCGTAAGTATCAAACTAGTCACCCTTGCACTTGACCAATTCTGAAATTTTCCACCACACAGGGTTCTATGTTCGTTGCCATCCCATCTCTCCAGCTATAATTGACTTCTCTTCAAAAGGTCCCTATTTGCTGGCATTGCGAAGAATTTTTCACGTCGGTACATCACTGCCGTCCAGCGAGCTGTAGAAATCTCACATTCGGTTGACAGAAATATTCGCGATACGCTTCTTCTTGGGAATATTTGAATCGGCTATGCTTCCAGGAGTGGTGGGTGCAATCAATTTCTGCAATTCCTGTGTGTTTTTAACGTCGATCCAAGGTCTTTTATCTTTCCACGTTTTATAAGCGCGGAGAACTAGCGTCCCGTATAGGTCTGTTCTACGGTTAGCCAGATTTTCAACTCTACAACTCGGTCAAATTCAAACCTTCCGCTGTAGCTGCTTCATCGATTTCTGGTGCCTTCTCAGGTATTGGTCTGCAATATAAGTGACCCCCGTATACATGGCTTATGTCACAATAAGGTCTTATTGCCTTTGGCGTTTTCCACATTGACAACCCCAAGCATCACTCTTGGCAATTCTTATTCTGGATCGAAGGTGAACAGCCAACCCCCCCCCCCTTTCACCATTGTCTCTACATTGCTTTTGACACTCCAAACAGGTGCCGCTACCATTTGCTTCGCAATATTCTGCTTCTTTTGGCTGCCTCGGTCACCTTCTACTTGGTGGCTATTGAACGCTCGCGAAAAAGCCATCGCCCGAGAACGCATGCTTTCTGATTCATCTGTTACGGTCGATGAGCGCCTGAATATTCGTGATGCATTTCGGCCATTACAAGATCCCATGTACTGGTGAGGGATGTCTTCACTCTGACGACAGCTCAGCTTATTCATTATTTATTACACAGGCTCTGGGCTGTAATCAGTCTCTCATTCGGTGTACCCCTTGCTAGTGTCAACAACTTTTTGCCACAGATTGTTGCCAGCCTTGGGTATTCAACGATAAAGACCAATCTTTATACGGTAGCTCCAAACATTGTTGGTACTGTCGCACTTCTGTTGCTGACCTTCTCGTCGGACTACTTCCGAGAACGCTCAATTCACATGTCGGTTTTGGGGCGCTGGCTCTTCCAATATTAGTCAACTAACGCCACTTTTTTTGGAAACACAGATGCATTCCGCTTGTGACGGCAGTGGTCGGCTTCATAATTCTAGGATCTATCGACGTGGTTGTGAGGAAGAATGTTGCATATTTTGCTTGTTTCTTGTTGACCGCTGGGGTGAGTTTTTCGCACAGCCTGCGCGGCAGTTTGGATTATAGTACCTCTTGTGACAGGCATTTGCTCCTTCCGTGCTAGTAAGTGCATGGTAAGCCGTGGTTGTCTGTGCGTCACATCATTCTTCTAAACCTCCTTTAGGTATTCCAATAACACTCCGAGCGAATCGAGGCGGGCTGTCGTAGCCGCTGTTATGGGTATGATATGCATCTTGTTTCATTTGTCATCAAACCGGTTTGATGTAAAGTTTAGTTGCGCTCGCCAACTCATCTGGACTCATATCTACAAATGTTTTCCGGGCAAAAGATGAGCCTAAATACATACCAGGTATACATGATCCTTTTCTCTGATACAATATACACTGATGCACTCTTTTGAAACTTTTAAGCGCTTGCAACATCTGGTAGGCGTCATACATTGTTATGTTACGATTGAATTATTTCTAATCTTCTCAAACTACTAGCTGCATTTGGAGGATTTTGCTTCATACTTGTCGCTTCGTACGTGGACATCATCATCCGTGACTTTTCAATAATTTACACTCACTTGATCATCTAGTGTCGGGATATACATGAGAATAGAAAACAGACGGCGAAACAAATTGCAGGGCGTCGAGATAACTGCGGCTGATGTCAAGACAGAAGACCTCGGACAAGGCCCGAGGTCGCCTGCATTTCGGTATATGTATTGAAGTATTTTCAAAGCTGTAGTACTTTGTAGGTATTGCTATCTTGATACCTCCCGATGGGGAGGCCGACCACCAATGTTCACCTGATGGATGAGACAACTTGTCACTTCCGTGGCTACCCTGTGGATTAGTGTAGCTACGGAAGAGATCTTACATTCATTATAAATATTATCGAGCGAGTTCTGGTACAACAGCATTCAACATGTGGTGATCGACCAAGCGCGCACCTGCCCCTTCCCGTCTAATCAAGCTTAATACACGCTCTAATGCTCTGGTGATCAACAATAAAGTAAAAGAGATAAGTGGAGTGGAGTAATATAGTGAAGGAGGAACAAACCTTGTTCTTGGGGCATTGATAGTGGTAACGAGGGTCCGGAGGAGGTCGAGTAGGGGGTGCCCTGCGCTCAAAGTTTGAGGTGTATATGACCTTGATCGTCCCTCGTGGCTGTTGCAGAGGGCCTAGAATATATTTCCTTTCTGCCATCGGACCACCGGTGAGTTTGTGAGAGCGTGCTGATCATGATGCTATGCTTGGCATCACTGATCATCTAAATTTGTTTGGTTTATTGGTTCTTGGATACCAAAGATCTACACAACGCCTGACTGCCGAGTTTTACTTTACAAAAGTTTTCTCTACTAGCTTCCTCTTTAGTGGGCCAAAGTGAACTCACGTATATGTTAAAGTTACAAGAGCGCTGACTGCGCCCTGATGGGCCGAATCATTTCCCCTAGATGGGCTGTACAGGGAACCTGCCTATCATGAATCAAGACATATCAAGGAGAACCTGGAAAGGCTGATATCATACCATCTTGTAATCATGAACCTCCTCCCCCCACCTTCTCTTGCTCTCAGTAGATAAGCCGCCACTACCTTAAGGTACCGCTTACATTATCTGATCCGCTCGACAATGGTGAAGCTCAAGACTGGTACCACTCTAATAATGGACCCGGATGGGCACTTATATCAGAAGCATAACGCAGATCATATTGATTCCTTGGGGGCAGTGAAACTTTACATCTTGTTTGATGAGAACGGTTCTTATATGTTCCCAGTTCCCACCACGCAGCCTTTACTGCTACCCAGTCCCTGGCTGGTACCATGTCTTCACAGAATACTTTCCATACACTACAGGAGCAGGCTCCTCTGTCCTTGGAACAGACAAAGTCAATGTATGCCTTCAATTCACAATACTCACCCAGCGTGTCCATCGAAACTCAATTATTCGCACCTAGGTTCATAAAATTTTGTATCCAATACGCTAGTATCGGTTGGTTTCCTTATCACAGCTTACATTCAAAATCGACTCCAACTCTGCTTTTTGTTAGCGCTGATCTATTACGACTACATTCTCACCTTTCGACTCGAAGTCAACCATATTTGGTTTTCTCCATTCAAGATTTCTACACTCCTTTATATCTTTACTCGCTACGCATTGGTGGCCAATGTTCTATACTTGTTAGCAATATCACATCAACTGTCAAAGGTAGGTCTACCTCCATCACATCTAGCTTTTGTACTATTGCTCAACACTCTATCATAGTATGTCATTAAGATGGACTTGCGTTCTAGCTAATATCAAAACAGTTGTGATTTATGGTACCGTGTTATTGGAGTCCTGTCTACGCTCGGGCGAGCTTCTGTGATAGGCGGGTGATTGGAAGATAACGTTGAGTATCAACATGTTGATATCAATTTTGACTAGCTGTATTCACTGCTCGGACATACGCCATCTGGAATAAAAACCGATACATTCTCCTTGTACTCGGTACCCTTGGTCTGGGGTGCATTCTCCTTGATTGCGTGAGCCGTTGTCTTGTATGCATAACCGACATAAATGACTGAATTGTCGAAAGTTGCATATTCCTGGCCTCAAGTGCCAAGGGTCCTCCAGTTCACAAATGTATCGTCTCAATTTCCTCTCTTGTTTATACAACCTGATTTCCACATTTTCAGTCGTGCGCAATCAAACTACATGATGGCTAATTGTTTCATTAACGAGAGTTTGTAGAAGCTACACTTTTGTCGATTCTTGTCTTTATCCTGGAGTTATTGGTGGCGATTCTTACTATGTATCATGCGGTTCGTTACTCGAAATTGAAAGCGATTGGAGAAGAAACGTTGACAGGGTTTATACTCAGGCAAGGTCAGTCCCAATATGCGCAAACAAATTATTTGTCAGGTTAACTTGAAGACTTGTTGTGTAGGTGTACTTTACTTTTGGTGAGTCATACTATGGTGGGCAAACGAAATTCTGAATCATATCAATTTATAAGCGGTGTATTCGTTTTCACTGGCGGGGCTATGATACTCAACTTTGTAAGTCTATCGTAGTCTGGATTGTGACATTCTGACCTCTTCTTTTTTTTAAAGGTTGCCAAGGTAAATAAAACATGCAACGTCTTTTCCTGCCAGTAACTTCACGATATGTACAGCCAGATAATGTCATGATCAAGCTATTGAATGCGCTGACGCTTCCGTATGTTATTCGTAAAAATGTATGCTCAAGCCTGACTTGTTAATTTCTGTGATGGCCACAGATTCTCGTGCCTCCTTACCTCGCGATTTCTGCTACATCTTCGTTCATTCGAGAGGGCGCAGATTGAAGGGCCGAGTTTGGAGTCACGTAGCGTGGTTTCAACTATGAACTTTGGTATAGTCGGTATGGTCGAGGAATTTTCTCGATCAAGTGATACCATCTTGACGAGTGTGGTGGATGAGGCAGAGTACACGGATGTGGTTGATGAGACTGGTGTCAGCGTTGTGGGGCCCCGAGAAGAAGAAGCTGTTGCGGGGCCGTCTTCGATGGTTTGATAACATTTGATAACTCACAATGTATTCTATATAAATTATGCGGCGATCTCCCCCCCTATGTTCCCTCGCTAGATTTAGAACCTAGAGAGAACATGCGGGAAGTCGGCCTAGATGGAAAAGGCCTGGAGATTCATAAGTGACGTCAATGGGAAAATCCTCGCAGCTAACAGTATCTCTCATGTAGATAAAAAAAAAGGTGGACGGAGATAAGGCTCTTAAAAATAGCCCGGGAGTGAGAAACCGAGAGCGGGGCTATTTAATGAAGGATGTGATGCTAGAGAGGGCCACATGGAATAATAAATATAGCTACGAGTCATTTGTGTGTGTGATTAGAGGGAGGGGGGAGAACGTAAATGGCCAAGGTGAACCGAAACCAAAAAAAAACAAAAACAAAAACAGATCGTTACCAGTTTGGAGTCGGAGTAAGCAAGGAACAAACCAAAAGGGTAGAAGTGTGGGGGGGGAAGAACAAGAAGAAGAAGGGGGGGGGGGGAGAGACACTCAGACTTGTGCTGCCTCTCTCTTTGCCTGTGCACGGCGCAGGGCTTCGATGGCTACGACGCCCTTAGCCCTGCGCTCTGAAGTGGCTTGGCAAGTGGAACACATCTGAGGCGTCTCTGCAAATAGTTTGTGGAGCCAGCAGTACGTTGCGTGGCCTTGTGCGACGCAATCCCAGGTGAGGGGATGGGGCGATTGGGTACCCTCCTTTGATGGGCTAGCGATAAAATGAGAGACTTGATTAACTTTGGTTGCATATATCTGGGGGGGGGGGAGGGAGAGAGCTTACCATGGTGCATTGCGATCGATCGGTGCTGGCATTATTGGTTTCTGTCTGTCTCTAGTTTCGCGGGAAGGTATGAAGCCCCCTTGGAATGTGCCATTGTCCCACCATTCCACTTTATATATCGGTAACATTAGGGGGGGGGGGGGAAAGAAGGAACTTCTATCCCCCCCACGTGTCTTACTAGTATACTTTTGTTCGAGTGTATGTGTGTCAATGTGTTCCCCACCCCCCTCCCGTGCTGGAGCCTGGTTTTGGATCCGTGGTCAGGATGGAGATGTCAGGATATAGATGACTCGTAGACAAAGCAAGAGTTATGGATGGTGTCAGTCCATCGTGGCTTTCTTTCTGTGTTTTTTTTTTCTTCAAAAAGGCCGCATAAAAAGTAAAGGGAAGGCATCACGCATGGATTACGCCGGCGGTGTGTTCTCACTCACTTGTAGGGATTAAGAATGACTTTTGAGTGCTCTAGTGGGTGAGGATGGAACCGGCATCCATCTCCGTGGGTAGGTGACGCCACAAAGGGTATTCTCTTGAGAGAAAACAAAAAGAAAGAGAGGGTGAGTTAATCGAAGAAAGAAAGACACGTGTGTTTGAGAGGGAAGTTACGCCTCATGTTGTTGTTCTTTTTTTTTTTTTTTTGGGGGGGGGAGAGGGAAAAAAAACAGGCAGTGACTCGGGGCAAGACATGTCGAGAAACTCGGAGAAGAAAAAGGTGGAAAGGGATTTGGGGGGGTTTTATGTACATGAGGCTGCGGCGTGTATTGTAAGCTACATATGTAACGCGAATATTGCGAAGTTTATCCGGAGGGAGGTTTGGGTTATTGATTGTTATTGCTATTCTTAAGCTCAGCGGGTAGGGCAGTTGTGTGTTTATGGAAATAAAAATGGTAAGGTTCGGGTATTGAGGAGAAGGAGGAGGAGAAGGAGGGAGGAAGTAAGACCGTCAGGAAGTTATCGTCAACTGCGATGTGCCTCGCCTGTGCAGTATCTGATGATTCGGCGCTGTAGAAGATGTATGCATGTCAGAATATATGTATCATGATATCTTCTTATGTATGATATGATATTTTGGAGTCCCCTCGCCCTCACGAGAATGTGTGATGACGGCATGATAATCTATCTTTATGTCCCATGGTAACCCCACAGGTGAAGTCCGTGATTCTGACCGCTAGGACTTAGCGCGGCACGGGAAGATGTAGTTATATATATATGTGAGATAGGAATTGGGGTGATGATGATGTGAGGAATTCACTTGAGAAGCTAAGGTTTTTTTTTTTTGTCAAAGCTACTTGTGGAGTGCTTCGTTGTATTCTACCTGATGTGGGGGGGAGAAGGTTGTGTATGTATAAGTTTGCTTATGAGCCTATGAGTTGGGGAATTTTGATGAACGAATAAATATAGCGGTATGCGAGCTCAGGTTGATGGAGGAGCTGTGTCTTGTTATGCTTGATTAATGAAGTTTTTTTCGATCCGCGAGTTCTCATCGACTTTGAAATTCGTATGTAAAAAAAAATGCGAACAATCCCGAGCTTGGCACGGACCATTGTTGGTCCTTTTTTGTTTGATTTTGATTCTGATTTTTTTTTTGGTGATTATTTTTTTGTTGTTCGAAAGAGTGGTGATTTGATTATTAGTGTGATTGGTTTTTCTTTTTTAGCAATTTGCCAAAAGAAAATAGTGGCGCTTGTTCAAGGTCGGTCAGTTGCCGAAGTCAGGGATGGGATTGGATTTGGATTTAGATCTACATGGCATCAAAACGCTGAACCTGTTTGCCCCTGGGACGGCGTACGAACGGCCGGTTTTACCCTTGACTTGACTTATGTAACTTTTTTGTTTCATCGTTCGCCCAGTTTTCCCAGGGATAGCTCTCCTCTGTGTTTTTTCGATTTTTATCTCTGCAGTTCTTTGCAGTAAACTCACACTCATTCTCTGGCTGCTAGCTTTCAATTCCTAGCTCGCCGTCCTGCTCATCAGCACCCTTTCTTCTTCTGTAGAAAAGCACATTCTTAACCGTATCCATCGATCATGCGCTTTCCTATTTATTCTCTCATCGTATCCGCCATTCTGCTATCACTAGTCGACGCTCATGCGCACTCTCTCAACACACATACTCGGAGGGCGCTGTACAACAAACTTCAGCGGAGAGAAGCCCTGAAAGAATTACTAGGTGAGCGACCAAACTCTTCTTGTCCCCCATCTGAAGCTAGCCCTGATGCTACCAACAGACCTACCAGCAAAACTTGTCGACACTTTGGGCTTGGGTGGAGACGATGACGATACTTCCGCGCCTCCAACAGTCGCACCTTCATCGACAATTCCCCTAGGATCGGATAATAGCAACACGACTGCCCCAGCTAGTACTCCCACCGATAGCAATGGCCAACCCGCTACTACTCCAGCTGACACTACCACACCTGGTACTCACACTGATAGCAATGACCAACCCGCTACTACTCCAACTGACACTACCACACCTGGTACTCCCACTGATAGCAATGACCAACCCGCTACTACTCCAGCTGATACGCCCTCTGGTAGCAGCTCTGGCCCTACCCCCACCACTGGCGATCCGCCTTCGAGTCCTTCCACCGCTGTGCTTCCCCCAACCTCAATTCCGCCTAGCTCGCAAACGGGAGAAAACACCTCACCAGCTACTGATGCACCAACTTCACCTACGCTACCCCCAGCTCCTACTTCCTCAGCTAACAGCTCTGGAACTGGTAGTGACTCAGCAACTGAGAACCCATCGCCGTCTTCCCCTACTCCGTCGTCTGCAGATTCGACTCCTTCGCCCACTTTTACTCCAGTTACGACGCCAACTGAGGGATCGTCAACTCAGCAGGGATCGTCCACTCCTGACGGTGGCAACCAAACGACACCAAGCGTCACTTTGCCTTCGACAACCCCGCTTCCGACCCCTGAACCCACACCTTCAGATCTCACCACCTCGTCCTCAGTGGTTACGTCAGATTCGACTACGACATCGTCGTCGACTGGGGATGGTGGTATCTTACCCTCTATAAGTAATCCTCTTCCTACCATTTCAATATCTATTTCCATCCCGATTCCCTCCCCTTCTATTACCTCCATACCTTTTACCGACCTTCCTACCTCCCCACCTTCTGACCCTCCTACCTCTGACCCTCCGACCTCCCCTCCCACTTCTGTACCAACTAGCTCGCCTCCTACCTCCATACCTACTTCCGACCCTCCTACCTCTGTGCCAACTCTGCCTCCTACCTCTGTGCCGACCCTGCCTCCTACCTCTGTGCCGACCCTGCCTCCTACCTCCGTACCAACTTCCGACCCTCCTACTAATCCGCCTACATCGGTGCCT
The DNA here is from genome assembly GCA_018221785.1 of Calocybe gangraenosa. NCBI lineage: Eukaryota > Fungi > Basidiomycota > Agaricomycetes > Agaricales > Lyophyllaceae > Calocybe > Calocybe gangraenosa. The sequence goes on from JABCKK010015877.1 coordinate 24,523, forward strand.
ACAACCGACGTCTCAACGTCTCCTAGTATCACCATCAGCTTTCCTACCAGCGTTGTCAGCACAGAGAGCAGCAGTGTGAGTGGTGGTGGGCTTACCACAGATTCCAGCGCGTCTACGACCATCCCCATCAACTCCGATCTATCGTTACTCTTAACAGAATCGTCGCTGATATTCACGTCTATTCCCACCTCAACGGTTGACCAGACCTTGACGGATCCTGACCAGGCGACAACATCCGCAAACCTCCAGGCAGCCTCTACACTGGCCATTCCTACAAACCCGCCTCTACCTTCTGGGCTTCCGAACAAGATCTATCCCCCAGTTCGGCTCGATTCGCAAAATCTAGGCGGGCTCACACTTATCAGCATCCTCTTCACTCAAGAGCTTAATTGGCAGTTTGTTGCCACTCATCAGCTATCGGCTACTCAGATTTTTGCTTGGATGCCGGTCATCATCGGGACTGCTCTTAATATCCCTAGTAAGCACCTCCATGCCATTCGGCTTGCTACTTTTCTCAAAATTTCATGTTTATAGATGACGAAATGGACGCGAAAATCAAGACTTATGTCTTACAAGCCTTCTTTCCAAGCACGTATCAAAATACTGATGATGCCATTAAACTTGGCACGATGTGGCTAGGCTACATCCCTACTGATCAAGTCAACGACCTCGCCGCACAGATCAGGAACAAGGGATCCAATTTCTACGTCGGTGTCAACAACGATGTCGCCAAGGCCCTCGCCAGCCACGTTAATTCAGGCTTCAACCTCAATTCTGTCCCAGACCCAAATACAACATCTGGCGGCAATGGTTCAAGTGATGGCAGTGGTGCCACTTCCAACAGTGGCAAATCACGTCAAGACGCTATTATTGGGGTCGTAAGCGCGCTAGGCGGAATTGCACTAATCGTTTTGGCGTTGCTTGTGCTCCGGTCTCTGAAACGTCGTCGGGAGCTTGCCCACCGCCGTCTCTCGGACCCACCACTGGACGATTTCGCTGTTGGTGTGCGACCGGCTGGGCGGGATTTCGATCGAGACAGTATGGGAGAGGCGCGGAGACGGAGCTTTTACTATGCCGAGGACTCGTTGCGTGGTTACCAGGGTGCATCGGCTGAGCAGGGGATGGTACAGAGACGCAACGTGATGCCTACTGCGATATCTGCGCCGGTCCTACAAGAGAGCAGTATGAACTGGTGAAGAGTTGCTGGAGAGCCCGCGGCGGAGGGAAGGGGCGGCGGCGGTGCGGGGAGCGGCAGTTTCCTTTTCTTTCCGGGGTAGTTGTGCAACTTGTCTTCAAACATGTTGTCGGCTGACTCCGTCGTCGTCGTCCTTTGGCCGATGTTTTGTTTTTGTTTTTGTTCTTTTCTTTTCTCACTTTTTTTCCCAGACTTTTTGTTGGTTGCCATTGGTTACATCCATTAATGAGTTCTTTTAAAAAATTCTTGCACGCTTTATACCGCTTTCTGTTCCTTTACTTTCCTTCTTACCCATTCACATTACGTTACTTGAGGTTCTTGTGAGCCAGACTGGCCTTTGGTTTTGATGGTTTTATATCTATTTATATCACGGGCTTCAGGGCCTCCCCTCCTTTTATGCCTACTATTCTTTTTTGAAACCTCTTCACTCACGTACTTACGTTTTTTCGAGGATAGACAACGTTTTTGGTTGCATGCTGGACAAAAGCCCTTGGTGTTTGTTGCTCGACCCCTATCATGCTTTTTATATATATCGGGTGCTGCTTAAATGTGTGTGTATGTAGGAGGGGGGGAGGCTGATCTCTTATACAAAAAAGACGTGATATATAAATACCTGCTCTTTGTTCTTCCATGCTTGTTATTCGTCGTGAGGTGCAATTTAAGGTGCTCTTTTAATACAAAATTTTTTTTTCCAATCTTAGGAAATCGAGACCTCACATGTACGTTGGATATGGTTATGCATCTTTTAAAGCTTGATAAAATCCCAGGAGAAGTTCTGTTGGGTTTGAGTGCCATCGACCTGGCGCAATAGTCCGCGATCGTACTTCAAGGATGTTCGCCTGTGTAGCCCAAAAAAAATGTTCAAGAGTCTTCCAAAATTACCTGGCCAATAACTCTCCTGGGCGGTCAATATTTTGCCTCCTTTTTGGCACTACAAGCTGTTGAAATGGGTGGCGTGATTGTTCTATGTATGATTCGCAATTTTCACGACCCCTTTGCGAGTTCTATTTATAGAATGAGGTTCTGAGATACTTTTTTTGCGCATGCTCCTCCATGATACGGTCAAGAGCACAGGCACGCGTGGATGTATCTTCTTCACTTATGGTAAATCCTTCACAATGGAAGTTAGCCCGGTGAGAAACTTTCTGCTATCATTCGCTCATTCAGCTGACATATAATCAGATGCATCATGCAAGAAACGGCCAGAAACCATCAACGACTTTCTCAGTGCTCAAGACTGACAAAAACAAACAAGCATGAAATCAAGCGCAACCCCAAAACTGGCCCTGTCCAGTGTAGCGCAGAAACGACCCATCGTAATTGCAACACAGATCAACAAACAGTCATCTCGATCGCACTATCTTGGTGTCAATATTGCTTGGGAGGCTCTCAGGGCACTGGAGAAAGATGTGAGGGAAGGCTTGAACCTGGTAGATTGGGCGGGAAGTGAGCGACTAGATGGAGGAGATATCCGCTTTGCAAATGGGGCAAACAAGGCATGCGCATGAAAGAGACGCAGAGCATCAATATAAGCTTGAGTACTCTTGGGGATCTTAACTCGGTAATAACGGGCTTGCAACGACCCATCAATCAAGTACATAGCAAGTGGTTGCGTATATCTGTGGGTTACTGATATTGAAGAGACCCGCGAGAGGTATAGTTAGATAAGCCGACTACACCTTGACTTGTATTTGTGTACAGAGCCCAAAACAACTGTCCTATCTCGGGCACCCCTCCACATAGTTCTTGTGACCTCTAGTGGCTCGTCGCAGTCTAGTCTCTATCTTCATAGGAAGACTTCCCTTTCTGCATGTCTTATCCTCGGAGATGCTCTCCATGACTGTCTGCTCAGTACTATTGTACTTTGCATATGCTGTCTATACGAAATGCCCTGTCGCCACACTTCATTGCATGTCAGATACAGAAACCTTACTTGTTCATTGTCCGGAAGGGACTTAATGACGCGTTCGATATGTCTGCTCCCTCTTGAACTGTTGTGATTCCCACAACCTCAATCAATCCCACTGGGCAAACGGGAGGCAGCATCTCAGCAATCACTGGTGCATCAACTTCACCCAGACAAACCCTAGTTGCTGGCTCTCCAAACAACCACCTCTGATTCCAGTAGTAACCCAGCAACTAACAGCCCGCCGTCACTTCCTATTTTGTTGCCTGCAGATATCACTCCTTATACCTCGGTTGCGGCATCAAGTGAGGGACCATCAGATATTGACAATTTAACTACATAGGCGACGCCTTGCCACCGACAAGCTCTCCTCCGCCCCCCAAAACCCACGTCCTCAGAGCCACGACTGAAAAGCCCACGATCTCAGAGCCTACGTCAGATCCGACTATGGCACCGTCATTGAATAGACGGGGTGGTCCTCTAACTAGTCTATTGTCTGGCATTCTATCTAGCCTTTTACCACCGACGCGCTCTTCTAGTAACGTATTCAGCGTCCCCACCAGCTTTGTCAGCAGGGATAGCAGCAGTGTGAGTGGTGGACTCACCATACAGTCCAGTGCGTCTACGACCATACACAACAATCCCGATACATCGTTCATCTTAACAGAGTCGTCAATATTCATGTCGACGGCTGGCGGCGTCTCAACCTCTTCCAGTATCGTGACCAGCTTCCCTACCAGTCTTGTCAGCACGGATAGCAGTAGTGTGAGTAATGGACTTACCATAGAGTCTAGCGCGTCTGCAACCATGCCCAAGAACTCCGATATATCGTTCAACCTGACAAAGTCGTCGTCGATATTCAAGTCGACGGTAGGCGATGTCTCAGCGTCTTCTAGTATCGTGACAAGCCGACCTCCTGGCCTTGTCAGCACGAGTAGCCGCAGCATGAGTACCATAGAGGCCAGCGTGTCTGCGATCATCCCCAACAACTCCAAAATATCGTTTGTCTCAACAACGTCGTCGTTGATATTCACGTCGTTTACCCCCTTGACGGTTGACCAGACCTTGACGGATCCTAGCCCCGCGAACTCACTGCCAGCCTTTACACCGACCGTTCCTACAACCCTACCTCTACCTTCTGCGCTTCCGAATAGGATCTTTCCCAACGTTCGGCTCAACCCAGGGCAGAATTTAGACGGTCTAACACTCATCACCATCCTCTTCGATCAAGAGCTTAATTGGCAGTTTGTTGCCACTCATCAGCTGTCGGCTACTCAGATTTTTGCTTGGATGCCACTCATCATCGGGGCTGGTCTTAATATATCTAGTTGAGCACCTCCGTGACTTTCAACTTGCTGCTTTTCTCTATATCTCACGTTTATAGATGAGACATTAGACGCGAAAGTCAAGACTTTTGTCCTACAAGCCCTCGTTCCAAGCACGTATCAAAACACTGATGACGCTATTAAACTTGGCACTATGTGGCTAGGCTACATCCCTACTGATCAGGTCAACGATCTCGCCGCGCAGATCAAGAACAAAGCGTCCAATTTCTACGTCGGTGTCGACAACGATGGCGCTAAGGCCCTCGCCAGCCACGTTAATTCAGATTTCAACCTCATTTCTGTCCCAGACCCACATACCACATCTGGCGGCAATGGTTCAGGTGTTGGCAGTGGTGCCACTTCCAACAGTGGCAAATCTCGTCAAGACGCCATTATTGGGGTCGTAAGCGCACTAGGCGGAATTGTACTGATCGTTTTGGCGTTTCTCGTGTTCCGGTCTCTGAAACGTCGTCGGGAGCTCGCCCACCGCCGTCTCTTGGATCCACCGGACGAGTTCGCTGCTGGTCTGCGACCGGCCGGGCAAACTTACGATCGAGACAGTGTAGGAGAGCAGGGGATGGTACAGGTACAGAGACGTGAGGCGCAAGAGAGCAGTCTGAACTGGTAAAGAGCTGCCGGAGAGCGCGCGGGGCGGGAGGAGCGGCTGTTTTCTTTTATTTTCGGGGTAGTTGTGTCAACCGACTCCCGGCGTCATCGTCCTTTGGCTGATATTTTGTCCTTGTTTCTGTCCCTTTCCTTTCTCACCTTATTCCCAGTTTGTTTTTGGTTGCCCCTGGATACATCCATTACTGAGTTCTTTTAGAAAAATTTGCACCCCCTATACCGCTTTCTGTTCCTTTACTTTACTCCCTAATTCTCACACTACGTTGCATGAGGTTCTTGCGAGCCAGCCTAGCTTGATGATTTTGCATCTATTTGTATCACAAGCTTTAAAGCCTCCCTCTACCTTTTTTGAAACATCTTCACTCAGGTACTTATGTGTTTTCGAGGATAGACAACGTTTTTGGCTGGACAAAAACCCCTATCATGCTTTTTTTATCAGTTGCAAAAAATGAGTACCGGTCGATCAAAAATATACATATGCATATGCACATGTTCTTTGTTCTATTGTACTTTGATCGCATTGACCTGCGAGGAATAGTTACATAAGCCGACATACAACTTGAGCTCATCTATGTGCTACGGCCCCGCTGTTGGTGTTTGTCTTCGTGGTTCAAACGTTCATGTCTACAGAACCCAAAATTTCTATCTTATCTAAGACACCGGAAATGCTCGGGCACCTCTCATATAGTTCTTGTGACCTCTGGTGGCTCGTCGCGGTCCGGTCTCTGTTTTCAAGAAAGACTTCCCTTCCTGCATGTTTTATTCCCATATTTCGCCCCCCAGAAGATGTTCTTCAAAATTGTCTACTCAGTCACATTTTGCTTGGCATATGCTGTCTACGTGAGCGCCCTGTCGCCACACTTCATTGCATGTCAGACACAAAAACCTTCTGGCATCTCTCCACTTGTTGGTTGTCCGGAAGGGACTATCTATGTTTCTAATAATGCGTCCGATACTTTTGCTCGCTTTCGAAGTGTACAAGCTGCTGTTTCTTCACTGTTCGTTGTGGTTGTTTCTGTTCTTCGCAGCAGCAAAGAACTAAGCCTAGGCTTCAATCATCTAGCCCGCATACTGGCCATGCAGCCACTATATTGATTGCAGCAGGGGAATATCACGAAACAATCAATGTGACGAGAAACAGTCCACTGACGCTGCTGGTATGCGACTTAGGCCTACTCGCCTTAGGGTTCTTCTAATTATAAGTATCTTATCCAGGGGCAGCTCCCACCGTCGTCTATGGCTCATGTCAACCAACCAAAGTTTCCATTGACAGCCGATCCATCACCCACTTCCAATCTAGTCCATATATTTGATAACAAATTTGTGGTTGCCCCCATGGATGACGCAGAATCTGCAGTGCTGGTCGTCGCTCCATCTTTCAATGCATCGCTGATCGGTGCTGGACCTACGGGAGCGCCTCTTCAGCCCTTATCGGGAAATAGCGATTTTAGAGCATACAATATTGATTGGAGCAACCGCGCGGTTCGTTTTTGACTCAGTTTCATGTGTCGCCTGTGCTTAATCATGTCCAGGCCAATTTTTCAATCTCTCAAGCACTTGTCACTGACATTTCCTATGCTAACGCTTCGTTTTATGGCTGCTCTTTCGCAAGTTACCAAGATACGTGGTATACTGGGAGAAACGCTAGTACGTATGTCGTGGACAGTGCAATTTTTGGTCAGACGGACTGTCAGTTTTATTGTGAATGCTATATTTCCCTGTTCTGATAAATACCATTGTAGATTTGTTTGGTTTTGGCACTGCGTTCGGGCATTTATTTATCCCTTATTTCAGACTCATCAAATGACCTAGGTGGTTCCAAAACATCATCTTGGCAAACCGTGCTTGTGGTGGCGGTATCGTTGCATGGAAGGGAACAAATCTTACAGATGCTCCAAACAATCAGTATGGTGCATACATCGCCAATTCGAAGATTATCAGGGTATGCCGTTTGTATTGCTGTGCGCTTGAGAATACACTTGACACACGCGGAACAGTCACCCGATGCAAATGTATCGACTTCCACAGCAGGATTATGTTTCCTGGGTAACAAAGATATTATGGAGATTATCAGAACGTTCTGTTGATCTGATATGCCATATAGGCCGCCCATGGAATGATCTTGCTACCACAGTGTTTTTTAGTACTTTTATGGATAACACCGTACGGCCTGCGGGATGGACGCCGTTCAGTAGCGCAAGGTGCGGCAAACCTGCACACACATATCGATTCGCTGAATAATGCTTGGCCTGATTAGACCAGTGATATTTGATACAACATTCTATGCAGAATTCAATTCTACCGGTATTCATATTGTTCTTCCTTTCAAAATGATGAAACACTCAAGGTGCTTCACCATCTTAGGGCCTGGCGGGAACACGAGCGCAAGGGTGCCGGTGGAGCACATACTCACAGCTGAACAGGCCCAGATGTTTACGCTTCAAAAGGTTTTAGGAAAGCCAAGTTGGATTGACTTTGGGTATCTACTTTGAACGTACTTTGAGAATCCTCATCCGTTTTTCCAACCATTTGGTTGAACATGAGAGACTATATTCATGCGGCTGGTGGATCCGGTGCAACCAACATAAATGTTCCAGCAATTGGCTGTCCAAGTCCCGTCGCCGCAGCGAAGGAGCTGATATTGAAGAGCTGGACAGGTGTAGTAGGTGTGACAATTGTCTGGTCGTTAAATCCTGCAGGTTGCCTAAAGAGAAGGAAGATGTAGCTGTCATGGAAACACCGAAGGGGTAAGTATCGAGACCCTGAAGAAACCGTTTCTGTGCGTACCGATGGGCATCAGAACCAGCAGGAGGCGATGGCTGACGGTATGGGGAGATTGCAGCAGTGTTATTGACCAGAGGATTTACAAATGGGCCTGAAGTAGGTGCTACAAAGTTAGGTGCAAGAAGGTGGCGAATCTGAGCACTCGTCGGTGCTTGAGGCGTTGGAGCGTCGGGATCAACAGCTGCGATAACGAAGGGCCCATGTCCTGCATCGCCTGCGATGCTGAAAAAGGGGGGACCTGCCGTTTCTGGAAACGCAGGTTATCAGACGAGCTCGATAAGACAACATGGGCGGTACGAACGATTCCTGGGGAGCTGAATTCCTGTATGAACTATGACAGGTCGCATCCCAGGCAGAGGGAGGGAGATTCCAAGAAGGAAACTAGGGTTGAAGGTAATACCCAGGTTGGAAGGGATCTGGAACCAGTTTCCTTAGTATGTAACAGCAGGAGAAAGGCAATCTAAATCACATTAGCGGCGTCGAAAGCGCGCTTCACTTCCGCAATACTTGTATCCTGAGATGCAACGAGGACTGCAAGGGAAAGTAACACATACGCGAAACGCATCGTGGTTGTGGTGAGTGGACAAGGGTGGGTTGCCTTGTCCGTTATATTATTTATAGCCTGAATTCTGCCCGGTTCCTGCGCGGCCCGAGGACGTCATGAACTTGAAGGCAGCTTCGTAGAATTTTTATTGGATTTCACACAGAACAAGTATTCGTATTGTTTTCTCTTCAAGACGACGGAGTACTCAATGTGTTTCCCTACCTTAGGATCTGGCTGGGAACGAGAGCGCAAGGGTCTTGGTGGAGCACATACTCACAGCTGAACAGGCCCAGATGTTTACGCTTCATAAGGTTTTAGGGAAACCAGATTGGATCGATTTTGGGTATCTACTTCAAATGTACTTTGAAAAGGCGCATCCGTTTTGTTGGTAAGTACTAAACCATTGGCCAAACCTGAGAGATTCTCATGCAGCTGGTGGATCTGGTGCAACCAACATGAATGTTCCAGCAATTGGCTGTCCAAGTCCCGTCGCCGCAGCGAATGAGCTAATATTGAAGAGCTGGACAGGTGTTGTAGGTGTGACAATTGTCTGGTCGTTGAATCCCGCAGGTTGCCTGAAAAGGAGGAAGATGTAGCTGTCACGGAAGCACCGAAGGGGTAAGTATCGAGGTCTAGACCTGAAGGTAACCGTTTTTGTGCGTACCGATGGGCATCAGAACCAGCAGGAGGCGATGGTTGACGGTATGGGGAAATCGCAGCGGTAGAGTTAACTAGAGGGTGTGTACCTGTGCCAGAGATACGCGTTGCGAAGTTAGGCGCGAGAAGGTGGCGAATTTGTGCGCTCGTCGGTGCTTGAGGCGTTGGAGCGTCGGGATCAACGGCTGCGATAACAAAGGGGCCAAGTCCTGCGTCGCCTACAACGCTGAACGAGGGGGGACCTGCCGTCGCTGGAGACGCGGATTATCAAACGGGATCGATATCCAATTATGAGTGCTACGAACCGTTCCTGGGGAGCTGAACTCCCGCATGAAGTATGACAGGTCGACCTCTAGGCTGAGGGAGAGAGACCTCGAGAAGGACACGAGGGTTAAAAGTGATGCTTAAATCGGAAGGAATCTGAAATCAGTTTATTAGCAGGTAACAACAGAAGAAGATAAAAAATAATCACGTTAGCAGCGTTGAAGGCGCGCCTCACTTCCGCGATGCTTGTATCCTGGGATACGACGAGGGCTGCAAGAGAAAGTAGCACATACGCAAAATGCATTGTAATTGGGATGAATAAACGAGAAAGTGAGGTCGTCTATTATATCCTAAGTTTTGCCCGGTCCCAGTGCGGGCCGAAGACTTTGAGAGCTTCGGGTCTCACACAGAATCCCGTCGTGCATATGGTACTGGCAGTTAGAAGGCGTTCATGCGAAGTATATGGTTAGACGTGTGAGCAAGCATTGGCTTCACGAAGTCGGAATTATAACCAATTCCGGGCGCAGCAAAAGAATTTGGTTCCAAAAGGCTTATGCGAGTGATGAAAGGAAGGGGGAATCGTATTGCTCCAATTATTCCTGTCTTCGATAATAGAGATTTCAGAATTCAGGAAGACGAACGTACGATTATTGTTAAGCGACCAATACGTGTAGCAGAAGGACATACAGATAAACATCTGAAGCATTAAATTGCTAGAACCATTCTATCATTCTTTGGCTGTAAACTATTGAGTTGTGCTTCCCGGCCTCTGGTGGGATTGACGTCCGTAATTAAACGAAGTCCTCTATGCCATTCGAGCAACGTCACAATAGAGCAGCGGCTGCATTTCATACGCCATTGGGATTCCAATACGATGAGAGCGAAACGACGGACGCAGGAGTGGCGAATTACATAACGCCACGATTAGATCTTATCAACTTATAATGTCTTCTCCAGTAGAACGGGCGGTTAGGGATATCTGGTTATCTTTATCCCTACCAGAATCCGCCTTGTCAAGGCTAAAGTTGAGTGGCGACCCAGATTCTGTGATACCATCATCTTTCAAGTTAGGCACGGCTGCCCAGGTATGTTTGAGCTACTATTCGAGTATGGCTATAAAAACGCCCTCGTTTAGGCGTCGATAGGCTTAGCAGGTCTCTCTTCTGCTTATATTCTGTCAGTCCAGACAAGACTAGAACAGGATGTGACTGTGGATGCTAGACATGCGGTACTCCAGTTCCGTATGTGCAAAATTCACGTTCTTCAATGAAAGGAGTGCTGAGATGAGGATCCGGAATAAAGATAGTGAGGCCTGGTATACTATTGATGGTCGGCTCCCTGATGGTGAAATGTGGGACGAGATAGCAGGCTTGTATAAGACGAAAGATGCTAGTATCGTGAGGATACACACCAACTTTCCCCAGCCAGTCCATCGATGCTCCTCGGAAATTTCAAGTCTGACTAACAATATCTTTCTATAGTCATCGCAGGGGCATTTTAGACATCCTTGGTCTACCAGATTCTCCTGCTCTTACCAAAGCTGATGTGTCTGGAGCCTTCCTCAAGTGGAACGCCATCGATTTCGAAACAGAAGCGGCCTCCCGCGGAATGTGTGCGACCGCGATGAGATCATTCATCGAATGGGACAAGCACCCTCAAGCCAAGGCCTTGCATGGAACCCCACCTGTGTCCCTCATCAAGATTGGGGACGCCCCAAAACGGCAACAATGCCCAGACGCTGTGATTCCCTTGGAGGGTATACGTGTACTAGATCTTGGTCGTGTCTTAGCTGGACCTATCGCAGGAAGAACCCTTGCTGGTAATAAAGGCCGAATTTCCGATCGACAGTCGACTTATCTGTATTTATTGCGCAGCTCAAGGTGCGGATGTTCTGCTGGTAACGTCTCCGAACCTCCCTTCCTTACCTCGGTTGGATGTCGAAACCTCTCTGGGAAAACGTACAACGCAACTAGACCTTACTCTCCCTACTGATAGAGAGACTCTCGTATCTCTTGTAGAAGATGCCGACGTATTTTTGCAAGCATATCGCCCGGGAGGACTTGAGGGGAGGGGGTTTGGCCCTCAGAGACTCGCTACTTTGCGTCCTGGTATTATCTGCGCCAATTTAACTGCATGGGGCTGGAATGGGCCTTGGAAAGACCGCAAAGGCGTGAGGGCAATAGCTGGTTTCTGGTGATCTGAGGGTAACGACATTTGTACAGTTTGACTCATTGGTACAAACAGCTACTGGCTTCAATTTTGCAGAAGGCGAAGCGTACCAGAAATTTGAGGGGTCCTATGACAACGAGGTATTGTCTATGGTTTACGTCTTCACGACGACCTTTTTGATCAGTAATACTAGGGGAGTATAAATCCTCGGCCGCTTCCAATGCAAGCCTTGGATCATGCCGCTGCCTATCTCCTCGCGTTCGGGATTAATGCGGCACTGTGGAGAACCATTACCGTGTGTTTTAATACTGGCGTCTGCGTCGCTCAAAATTCAGCTAGATTTTTTTTTTTCAGGAGGGAGGGTCTTGGGAAGTCCGGGTGTCTCTTGCTGCAGTGGGACAGTGGATTCGTTCCTTGGGTCGTTTGAACCCGGATCAAGGCTTTAGGGGAAAACCTTTCCCACCGCGAGCGTATCCTCCTCATCCGGAGATTGCGCGTGTTTCAATTCCATGGCGCGAATCGGCTGTGAGGGGTGGGACTAGCGAAATAACTGCGATCAAACAGGCAGCTGTGTTGTCAGCAACGCCGGCTAGAGAAGGACTAGCTAGCGAGGCACCTTTGGCCTTGGATGTGCATTCTCCGGTCTGGCTGCCGCGAGTACGGTAGATATAATATTTACCTATGTATAGTGTATAGTGCACAAGTCCGGACGGTACTCTTTGCCGACATGTGACGATGTGGACTTAATCCACATCCGAACTCCGAATTTGGTCTCCCTTCGACGCTAACCACAATGAGGCCCTCTGCGATTCGTTTGCTGAACATTATAGTTCCTGTGAAACGGTGTGTAAGAATTGAAGACTCTCAACTAACTTGAGCTGAACGATACACATAGGGCTGTGGACTATGCTGTTAAGATCCGCGTTAACCCCCAACAAACTGGTATTGACCTCAATGTAAAACACACAATGGTATGTGTTTTTACGTTATTATCAGAGCGCAAGGCGTCATCGTCATCTTCATCTTTTAGAATCCTTTTGATGAAATTGGTTCGTCTAATGATCTCTTTACATAATTTAGCTTTAAAACATTTCTCGTAGCTGTGGAGGAGGCCGTACGCCTTCGAGAGAAGCACAAAGACGCGATTAAATCCATTAAAGCGGTGACCATTGGACCGCCAAAGTCGGTCGAAACTCTGCGTACAGCTCTCGCCATGGGCGCTGATTCCAGTATTCACGTCGAGATCCCCGAGTCCGCACCTTCACCCGAGCCACTCGCTGTTGCGAAGACACTGCATGAGATTATCAACCGTCAGAAGGAGGGCGTTGATCTGGTCATACTTGGAAAGCAGGCTATCGACGATGATCTTGGTATGACTGGTCAAATGCTCGCGGGCTTGTTGGGTTGGAGCCAGGCAACATTCGCTAGCAAGCTAGAAATTGACATGGAAAAGAAGGAGGCCACTGTTGTGAGAGAAATAGATGGTGGAGGACAGGAGGTTAGATGTAAACTGCCATTGGTGGTTACGACTGATTTGCGGTGAGTGTCATTTTCAATGGATGCCCAGTTAGCAAGCTTATCTGGTATTGCCCCTCTAATCAATCTTTAGACTTAATGGTAAGACACTCTCTCATTAGTTCCTTGGTGACTTAATCTTAAATTCCGTTCCCAGAACCTCGATATGCCTCTCTACCCAATATCATGAAGGCGAAGAAGAAGCCTGTTGAAAAACTGACGCCTGCGGATCTTGGTATGGATTATACGCCACAGTTGGAAGTTTTGAAAGTGACAGAGCCTCCTCAAAGGGTTGGGGGTGGCAGAGTGCAGGATGTGGATGAACTTGTCGCAAAACTTAAAGCAGCTGGTATCACTGCCGTTTAGACCAGATAGAATATTGGACTCTTATTTAGAATCCATTTGTGGGACCTATTCACTCACCAAGCATGGTGAAAAAAATTGTATTTTATTTCTTTCGTCCGTTCTACAAGATATAGTTTTGCAATATTTTACTACAGCAATGAGAAGGGAGGCACCGTAGGTGAGGCAAGCGAGCTGGCGAGTCAAGGCTACATGGGACGACTGATGCAAGAGTGGTAAAATGTAGTAAATAAAGGACTGGGGATGGTGGCGGGGTTGGCCACGAGCATGGATATATTTTCCAGGGTTATCAAAATGGGCTTTAGAGGTCAGGTATCCCGTCTACAGAGACACCCTGGTAGGAAATGTGAGAATTCGTATGGATTGTGACGAGAGCATGAGAATTACCTTTGAGCGACATGCAGGACAATTATTCCGCCCCGTCTCTAACCACTTGTCCACGCATGTCTGGTGGAAGGCATGGCGACATGTCATTAACCGGATATTATCTTCTGGCTGGTATTCATCCAGACAAATAAGACACTATCGTTCGGGAATATGATTAGGGCAAACAATTCCATAATGAGAACTAGGCGACGAACCCGTTCAGTGCAGTTTGAGGATATCTTCTCTTCTCTCTCATACTGCTCTAACTGCGTTGACTTGATGATCTCGAGACCGGACTTTTGAATATCCTCTTTCGTGGCCGTTGGCGGTTTGGCATGGCCAAGGAGGTCTGCTAGTTCTCTGTTACACGCCATCAGCTATGTAACTTTGCGAATGTAATCATGGACGTACAAGAGAGCTTCCAGGGAAGCGAGGGTGTCGGGTCCTCCGTTCAAAATGATATGATTTGGGGGATAGTAGCCTGAAAAATGAGGTCACTAGTGAGTGATTGGCATGAAGCGTGAAAACGAACCTCCTATGACATAGATAAGGAAGGTTCTTGAGCCTGGGCCAACAGTTGGGAGGGCGTTGCGATTCCGTCGTGTAGGGCGTAGGTTGCGAAGAGCTTCCGCTGCACGCGAGGGCCATCCGCGGCCTCTTCCACCTCGTGTTCGAGTGTCCTCAGCATCAATAGGAGTGTCGTGGGCGGTTGGAACAGTGTCCTCCATGAAGCCATCCATGTCCTCTTCCGCTGGGGGTCTTAGTTGCCAGTGTGCGTTAACAGACTGAACTCCCACAACGATGACTGGAACAACGCTATAAATGTTTGGCTGAGATGCCTCCTGTCCTTGGGCCCGAGGGTTCTGTGGCTCGTTCGCAAAGGGAAGCTCTGAGAGTGTGGAATCCATCGCAGTAGATGGCGGAGGTGGAGGGGGAGATGGGAAAGTGGTGGGAGTATTTGAACTTGAAGTTGGTACTGCCGGAATGCCTTGCATTGGAGGCAAGGCAATTGGGGGGAAGCGGTAGAGCCTCCACCAATTGATTCTTCCTTGACTGTCGATCTCAGGCATAGAGGTTTGTGACTCGCCTGGTCCTGTAATCACAGCTGCGGCACCTGCATCCTCGTTGTTATTTTGAGCCCTTTGACGTGAGGGACTATTGTCCAATGAAAATGCTCCGCTGACAGTGACGCTTTCTCCCTCCATCTCAGAGGACGATTCTGGCGTGTCGTCAAATTCGGAGTCAGAGTCCGAGACGTCATCAAGTGCCGGCATATCATCCTCGCTCATGCTTGTTGCTATGTCGCTCTCCTCACTGCGTTGTTCAGCTGTTACAGGATTACTACCAACTGGAGGGGCCTGTTCGGTCGTTGCTTCCGTATTACTGGATGTCGTCTGATTGACCGGCAGGTTGTTTGCACTCGTTAAGGCGACCCGTAGATCTGTTTGTAAATCGACCAAGAATCGCTCGAAGCTTCCTTCTGCAGGCAACTGGCCTAAACGTGCATCCGCTCCAGAGCTGTCTGTGTTTTGTGCACCTTCCGTGCTCCTTCCTCCCGACATAGGTAGAGATCCAGGGCCTGGCGTAGAGTCACCAGAAAGTCCCAGTCCCAGGTTGAAGGCACGAGCCATTTGTCCAAAAAGGTGCTCGCGGGGGTCGTTTGAAGTTGGTAACATACCGGGTGGGGCTGAGCCTATGTTCATTGGATCATTATCAGGTGAATTTGGCATACTATGATTGAGTAAGGAGGGTGAGGGGCGCAGGCCGAGGCGTTCACGTATACTGCCCCACGCTTGGCGTAACCGTTCTGCGCGCGTTGTATCAAAGCCAAGGCCAGCTGTTGGCGTCGGAGATGTGGGTCGTGAGTTTGGAGTGTCTGGAGAAGTAAGGGGTGGAGATGATGGGGAGGTAGTGTTACTGTTTCCGTTGTTGGAGGAAGGAGAGAGGGAGGTGGGTGCGGTATACGAGGGTGATGTAAGGGTGGGAGGCAGAAGAAGCGGCTCAGATGTGCCAGTGAGCAAAGATGCTGCGGTTGCAGCAGCTGCAACGCTGTTCCCATGTGAGATATTGGAGCGGGTGGAATTATACCATTGGACTTACCTGAGGAGCGTTCCCAGCACGTCAATGCTCCCAGAGGATATTGTGCCCGGGGTAGAGTCAGTAGTGGAAGGGGGCTGTACCAAGGGGCTTGGATTTAAGCCAGTAGAATTACTCAAATTTGAAGGGACAGAATCAGAGAGTGTTGCGCGCGAGTCTACATGTAGAGGTGCGGAATCTACTGGGGTTCCGTCAGCATTAGGAGTGGCGTCAAGAGTGGTTGATGTATGATTATTAGTTGGGGTAATTGTACCTATTGTCGACGCGGGGCGGGATCCGCTCGTAGATGAGTGCGAATGGAGGAGAGACGAGAGGCGATTGCGGGTCGTCGGTGGTGTTGATGAAGAGCGGGGGGTGGGCGCAGGCACTTCGAGTGGTGTTGTGAAGGGAGCGGGTGTGCGTGGAACATCAGTCGTATGCACCACTCCTTGGACGACAACAAGAGTTCCCGGGGGTGGAAATTGGTGGACGGGGAGTTGGGGTGGTGGAACTGGTGGAACTGGTGAGGGTTCGTCAGCGGCTGCGTGGACTTCGGGAAGGGGTTCTGGCTGGTGTTCAACTATTGTAGGCGGGGTACTAATTAATGGAGAATCGGGGCTGATCACAACTTGGTCTTGATCTTCGGTGCTAAGGGGAGGTTCGGAGGTATGAGTAGCAGCAACGGAACTTCCCTGATTTTCCGTGGGGTCGGGATCGACTGATGTGTTATGCGTAACTTCTGGTGTTGTGTTAGGTGAGTGGTCGGCTGTAGATGGTCGACTGCTAGACTCGGCAGGATCTTCAGTTGGGTGGACACTGTTATCTTGCTCTACTTCTTTACCCTTTGAAGCGATGAGCGCTGGGAGTGGCGGTGCACTGGAGGTTTCTGGAGGCTGTGACGGCGTTGCTGGGGGTGGGGGTTCTTGGGGTGCTTTTGACCATCGTCGGGAGTTCCGCCATGATTTTCGGGAGTGGGTGGGTGGATTGTCGAGACGCGCAGAGGGTTTGACGAGATTAAGGATAGACTTACGGACGGATTCCCGACGTGAGCGAGGAGGTCGTGTTACAATGGTAGGCTCAGAGTCATGAGCAGCATCGTTAGTAGTAGCAGTCGAGTCAGGCGATGAGCTGGAGGCATCGGCGTTGGAGTCCTTGTGTTGTCGTGAGCTACTCTGCCCCATTGGATCGGCAACAGGATGAAAGGAGAGAAGCGGTTAAACTTGAATCTAAGGTACTAAACTTGAAATTTTCCTAGTTCTGCGTGTTGGCCGTCGTCGCCAAGTTATAGCTGGTCGTCGTCAACGCTGGAGTCAAAAAGCTGTGAATAATGTCGTTGACAGTGAGTAAGGGATGTGATGGGGGTGTCACGTCACGCGGCTTGCTGCCAATTGTCAGCGATCGCTTTGGGCTTTGCTGTGTAATTTTTTATTTATAAGTACAGAGTAAGTACACGGACTTGCGATTGTAACGTGTACACAGGCGATGGTCAAATACGTAACTAACTGATCTACTGATTCTTTGGGATCATTCAAGCCAAGCTGCCCCACCTGGCACCGTACATGTCCATGTTGTCTCCTTTGGCTGGCTCAACACAAAACCGTTTTCGCTCGCGGCAATAAATGTGTCTTTAAGCTCAAGCAGCTCAGCGTCCCCAGCATCTTCTTGTAGAGGTTCCAACGGTTCCTCAGCGCATGTGATGAACCTGATACCCTTGATGGAATTCAACTTTGACAGTTCTTGTTTTGCTGACTTGGATCTATGGAAGAACTGCGATGATGATCAGGTCCTGATACAATATTAGTCAACCAGATAAGAGGACTTTACCTGCACTTTTGTGCCCTCATCTGGAGCTCGTTGGGAGGCTAGCGATATGTTTCCCCGAGCTAAGTCTCCAGCCGTGATTGTATACATTTGATATATCTGTGGCAGGTTGTCTAAATTGGGGAAATGACAAAAGGGCGCATACCCACCTTATCGTCTCGAACCGCACCGAGTAAGAACGTCTCATTATCTTTGAAAGACCCTGAAGACTCCATTTCCATGCCGCTTTTTTGGATGGTTTGGAGTAATAACTGTGTGGGGTTTGCGTTGTCAATTGTGTTGACCATGTTGCCTTCACAGCTAGGACTCAGATTAGAAACGCATTTAACATGGGATTGAAGTAGCACACCTTGTGATGGTCATGACTTGCGATAAAGCACTAACATCCGAGAACTGTGTTTGGGAACGCAGCGGGGGACTGTGTTTTAGGGCGAGACCTACAGCACCGGATTCAAAAATTTGATCGTTGTAAAATAGCGTTACTGGTCGTCCAGTGACGAACGGGGTCGATGCAGTGATTAGGCCGAGCTGTAAATGATTAATTTGGAGGTTTGGCGTGAATAAGACTTACGTACCTGTGTTGCGTCTGGGAATGCAACCAGTGAATTGATCAACCCTTCGGGAGCAAGGTCGGTCAAATAGAGCACTTCGTTCACATGCTCACTCCTAGAAGCACGTTAAGCCACTTCTTTATGCACGTTATACTAAAATGAGCTTGACCTCAGATTTTCTAATTGAGGAGGTAGTTTGGTCGCTGTCGTGCTGCCGTGCTCCCAGACCTCCGCCCAATTGACCTTGTCATTCGGATTCGGAGTTTCATACTCGTTCGGAGTTACCGAATTACGGTTGCGGGAGGCGTGCCATCGTCCGACTTGAGCAGCAGCGCGTCCTGGTATGGTTGAGCGGAATGGTATAGCCTCGGAGGGGTGAAAAAACGCGAGCGAGCAGGCGATACGGGGCAAGCCGGGGAGTGGGGCAGATAGGCAGCCAAGAGAAGTCGTTCGTGAGAAGGTTGTCAGAGACTGCACGATATTGGATAGTTTTGGAGCAGAAACATTGGCAGACAAGGTGAAGAGAAGGATGTGGTCTTTGTATTGATGAGAGAGCTGGTTGAGCCGCTCGACGAGCGCAGTGGACGAACGTGTGAGGATCGTGTAGGCTTGCATTTGAGAGCAAGTGAGGCACGTGATCACGTTACTTTTCTGACCTAACATGCCGTCCTCGACAGAGGACTATCCTTCGAATCTATGGATTACGTGCGTCAGTCAGTTATAATATAATAACCATCAAGTCACGTTTACCAGCATTCCACCCATTCTTCTCGTCTCGGCGTACTTGTTGCGCAAGTGGTACCTTGCGCGTAAACTCAGGTTATACGGTATAGGCAAAGGTGGTGCGTAATATTCGTTTTCGAGCGAAGCAGATCTGTCCGACAACAAGGTACTACAGCTCCTGGATTCCAGACAAACGTTCACCGGATCCGTGTCACCCCTGAAATCGCCGCTCGCATTCGTCGAGGTGAAAACGTAAGCCCAGAAGAGATTGAAAAGGCCGCTGCACAAGCAAATCAAGAACATTTACATGGCGAGACGCCCATCTCAAATAATAGTCTGGCTGGGCGAGGTGTACTGGAAGAAAAACAATTAGAGAAGGAGCCAGTCAACGAGTGGCTGCCAGAATCCTTGGTGAACACCAAAAAAAAGGCAAAGGGGAAAAAGAGATAGACTCGCTTTGGTTTGCCAAAGCCTTGAGCTATAGCCGCATGCTAACATCTAAAGCGTTGATATTTTGGAGATGGCCAGCTATCAGGAATCGGGATTCGGGGGAATAATCGATATTAATAGTTAGGATCACGTGTACATGTGAACAAATAATTGTTTCCAGATTTTGACGCGTCGCGCCTTTATCACTTATTCGCTGCTATAATCATGGCGAAGCGACCATCAGATTCGGACAGCGACGACGACGAGTCCTTGTATGCTCCAGCCAAGCGAGCTAGAACTGCTGAAAGTGGCGATGAAGAGAACTTTGAAAGCGACAACGAGATTAACCGTGAAACAATGAACAACGGCAAAAGCAGAGCTCGAGCTGATGGTAATCCGGAGGGCGAAGAATTGGAAGACCAGGAGTTTGAGGACGAACACAGAGATAAAATCCTTGCTGATCTCGCGTCGAAACGCACAGCTCGTGGGGTGTGTTTCTAAAATTAGGCCGCTTAGACATCCCATTTACTGTTTAACTTCAAGGGAATCGCAGATCATGGAATCATTGAACGTATTGAACTGGTCAATTTCATGTGCCACAAATACCTCACGTTTGAGTTTGGTCCCCAAATCAATTTTATAATTGGTAGGATGCTTGAATGAATTGCTTTGCTTATGCTGACGCCGTTCTAGGGCAGAACGGAAGTGTGTATAGCGTTTTCATTCTTTGCATTGGGTGCTTGAGCTGTATACAGGTGGAAAGAGCGCTGTGTTGTCTGGTATCACTGTGGCATTGGGAGGCAAGAGCAACTCTACAGGCCGTGGAAGTGGTCTCAAGTCTTTCATCAAAGAAGGTTGCAGGTGCGTAGTATCACTTTTATTTCATTAGTTCTGTTCTGATATCTGGATAACAATCTAGTGTCGCGGAGGTTACTATCTGTCTAAAAAACCAAGGAGAAGAGGCTTACAAGCCTAATGAATATGGAAAGTCTATAATCGTCACGCGTCGCTTTACGAGGGAGGGGTCGTCAACGTGGAAGATCAGAGGCCAAAAGTCGCACCAAGCTATCAGCACCAAGAGGGAGGAACTTTCCGCCATCTGCGACCACATGAATATTCAGGTTGATAATCCCATGAATGTGCTGACTCAAGGTAGGTACGCAGACATGGCAGTGGTACTGAAAATGCTCAGATATGCACATTGTATAGATTCTGCCAGGCAATTCTTAAGTGCATCTCATCCTGCTGACAAGTACAAGGTTTCTGGTGGACTATAGCCGTCTCCTGGCACAAGCTAATCTAGTATTTTAGTTCTTCCTTCGCGGAACTCAATTATCTCAGCTTTCGGAAGAATACGATACATGTTACGCAAACATCAAGCAAACGTTCAAAATTCTAGCGCAAAAGCAGGAAGCGCTTCCTGACCTACGTGCTGCTTTTCGGGACGCGACTATCCGTTTTGAAGAAGCCGCCAAAGCTCGGGAACAGAAGCAGAAAGCAGACGATTTGAAGAAAGAGTTGGCTTGGGCTCATGTTCAGGGAAAGCAGGAGGAGATGGAGGCGAAGATACAAGAGGTTGCAAAGTTGCAAAGTCGTCTTCCGAAGATCCAGAAAGGAATCGATGAAGCTACGGTTGGTCACAAGTTTTTTTCTTTGGACGTGTCTTCTTGACTGCTTGTTTTGTTTTTTCAGGCAAATTTAGACGCTGCTAACGGAGATGTTGCCCGCTACGAGGCGGAGGTGAATGAGGTTGGTAATTTGGACCAAATCTCGGAAGAGAAGGAACGCCTTCAAGGTATCATTCGGACTAACAAGGATGCCATCATTGGTTTTGCTGTAATCATCTTTTTTTCGTTTTGCTGTAAAATTGCTGTTGATACCTTTTTCTTTATCTAGAACGACTTGAAGAGGATGCAAGAGAGCACCGATTTGCTATCAAAGCAGATCAACGAGCTTGATGCACAGATACAGGCAGAGAACAAGCGGATGGAAGCTAGTTCTAAAGCCAAACATGACGAAACTCAGCAGAAACTTGAGGAAGCGCGTTTGGCCCTTTCCGAGGCCCAAACACTTGTGCAGGATGTGGCGGCCCAGATACGCGATGAGCAAGATAGGACGAAAGCCATCAAGGAGCAGGGTGAACAAGTGCACAAAGACCGTGCGTTGGTGGAGGCGGCTATAAAAAGTGGTCAGTCCATGATACAGCGTGTCAAGGACGCGGAGAAGAATAGCCTGCTTCCTTATGGGAACAACATGAAGGCGGTTCTGGATACCATAGGGACGATGCGGTGGTATGGAGAACGCCCTTTGGGACCTATGGGACTGTATGTCAAGGCGAGAGACCCTAAAACCTGGGGAAAGTTGCTGAGCTCTCAGATGAGCGGGCTTTTGACGGGGTTTGTTATTACGGATGCAAGGGATAGAGCTGAATTGAAGAAGCTACTCGAAAAGTCTAGCAAGTAGGTTTGGAACCCACCCCCCCTGGTTCTGTGACTTTTTGGTTTTGACCTCGTCTGTAGCGCCGGAACCCTTGTCATAATTTCCGAGAGAGACATGTTTGATTATTCGAGTGGAGAGCCTCCTGAAGGTTACGTTACTGTTCTCAGAGCACTGGAAGTCTGTTTTGTTTTTTTTGGCTGTTGGCAACTACGGTCTCTATTGATGCTGTACTGGTTGTAGATATCGGACCCGTTTGTCCTTCGAGTCTTGATCAACGTTGCACGAATCGAGCGCCAAGTGCTCGCTCAGAAGCGTGACGAGGGTCAAAAAATACTGCAAGGCCTCAACGGAGGGGGGTCAGCGTGGACTAATGATGGTTTCAATGTTAGGGTTTATCCGTAAGTTTCTTGTTTACGTTTTCTGTTCGGCCTTTTGTGAAGACGTTTTGGCCCCTTTAGTGAAGGAGGGTGTTCCATGATGCCTCTTCAGGGGTCCAAGGGAAAGAACGATGCGACAAGTCTTTTGTTAGCTGGAAGCGACACTGCTTCTGAGATTCGGTAGGGTTTTCACTGGTGTTGGCGTCGTTGAACTATCCTCAATGTCGCCAATGATTTTAGAAATCATCAAATTCAGTTGAAAGAAAACGAGGCAAAGTACACGGTGCTCGACCAAGAGGTTGAAAAGTTGAAACAGGCATATCTTATTGGGAGACGAAATCTGGATGCGCTAAAGGTTTGTTTTTTTATCTTCGACGTTTGCTCTATTGTTAACGTATGAGATAGACACGACACGAGGCTGCTGATAGTCAAGTTAGGAAAGCAAAAGCGAATTTGGGGAATGTGCAGCAAGAGGTGAACGATGATATGCCCACCAACATTACAGGATTTCAATCAGCGAAAGAGGTTGGAGTCGTCTCTTTCAATTTTTACTGATTTATTGATTTTTAAATTTTATTTTTTATACAGGAAGCTGAAGAGGAGAAGGCGCATATTCGTGAACAAATGAAGGACGTTCTTAGGCAGAAACAAGGATTCGACGACAAGAACAAGAAGTTGATTTTAGACATGGAGGAGGTCAAGGCCCGGATTTCCGAGTTTACACAGCGCAAGAGCGCTATTGTTGTGCGTAAAAAGGTGTGATTGTGATTTTTTGGTTGACAAACTGGGATCGTAGTCGAAAGTGGGTGACGCGACGGAGAGACGAATGGAGGCGCAACAATCGCGGAATCATTATGTGGAGAAGATGAACGCGGAGGAAGCAAAGATTAGGCAGGTTCAAGCTGTAGCGGATGTTTTACAAGAGGAGTTTACGGTTTGTGTGATGTCTTGTGTGAGGCTTTTTCTTGTGCTGATAGTTGTTAAGAATTGGACAACAAAGGCGCTGGAGTATTGTGAACAGGTACCCAACCCGCGGAAGGCTGATGTTGTGAAACGGAATTTGGAGTCAGTTCAGAAAGCACTTCAGGCACGGCAGAAGAGGCATGGTGCTACTGTGGAAGAGATGACGGTAGAGGTGAACAAGACGAGGGCGAGATTGGAAACTGCGGAAAGAGATTTGAGGCAGATGAAACGACTGAACAATGTAGGTTGTTTTCTTGGATGGTCCATGAACAGCCAAATAACATGATATGAAAAGTCACTGAAGGATTCTCTGGTTGTCCGACTTCAGAGATGGCAAGAGTTTCGTCGACATATAGCGCTTCGTTGCAAGCTGGTGTTTGGGTATCATCTTTCATCTCGTGGTTACTATGGCAAAGTACTTTTCAACCATGATGCGTGTACGTTGGTTTTAAAAGTGCAAACGGACGATCAAGCTGCGACAGAGTCGACGAGGGAGAAGGATCCACGTTCGTTGAGTGGAGGTGAAAAGTCGTTTTCGACGATATGTTTGTTGCTTTCACTTTGGGAGTCGATTGGATGTCCTCTTAGATGTCTAGGTGAGTCGTTGTGTGTTTTTCTGTTTTGGGTACGTTCGTTGACTGTTTTTGTTAGACGAGTTTGACGTGTTCATGGATGCTGTGAATCGACGTATTTCGATGAGGATGATGGTTAGTTTCATTGCCATAGCATGATGATAATTTAATTATTTTTCTACAGATTGAGACTGCGAATTCATCTGACAAGAAACAGTATATACTTATAACACCGCAAGGTATGGATAATGTGGCCATAACTGACTCGGTGAAAGTGAATCGGATGACGGACCCGGTGAGGCACCAAGTAAGGTAGTACTACGAGTAGCACGTGATGAAGATTATGATTAATAAAATGTCCGTTGTTGCCACCAAACCTTATTTTACTTTCATTTTACACTCTTTTGAGACACTCACATTCCTTTTTTGATGCCTTCTAAGCCACCTTTTGCGACAGATGAGCCAGATTCGTTTTATGAATCACCGCCTGTCACGCAACGTAGAGTACGACAGCCGCGACCCATCAACCCAAACGATAGGTCGTCTGCTTACGACGTGTATGTTACTTTATATTATAAACACTCTGCTCTGCTCTGACGGTTTGACGTCATGAATATTAGTTACAGTAACTATCTTGATGACAGTGACCAGACTGCAAGCCGTCAGTCTGGTGTCGGTGCATTAGGTCTTGGTCTGTTGAACATGGATGAAGATGAAGATGACGACAACGACGACGACGACGATGACGATGACGATAGCTATAAACCTAAACCTCAACCTTCCGCGTCAACAGTGTCGCCATCCAAGCATGCCGCGCTAGCAGCTGCGACCGCTGCAGCCAAGTCTGGCCAACACACCAACGTCCCTGTTCATCAGATCGCTGCACCCCAGCCAGGATACCCGGCCCCTATCGCCGCACTGAACAACTTGTCTCACCCAGAACCAGCCGCTTCTCTCCAGACTCGTGCACCGCTCGTCTC
>JABCKK010015877.1:49402-59444 GCA_018221785.1 Calocybe gangraenosa
ACTCCCATCACCCCCGTCTTTGCCCGCCCCGCAAAGGCTGCCATCAAGTTCTCAGATGCCGCTATCGCACGCGATCATTCAAAGCCCATCATGCGTGGCAACTCTGAAGAGACCTTGTTGCCGAATCGAGGAGAAAAGGGAGATGACTTTTGGAGGCGGTTCAGTATCGTTGCCAAGGAAGAGAACAAGAAACCATCTGAACAGAAAATAAGGTAATGTGCCTTGCTGGGATTTTATGACCTCTGAATGACCTTGGGTTTCAAAAAACTAGCCCGTGGCTTAGGAAGACTCAGGATGGCTCGACGCGACTTTCTCGTTGGGTTTGGATTATTGGTCTCATTATCCTCGTGGTACGCGCCATCTTTTTCGTCCGTCTCTCATAATTTTTATCTTTCCCAAGATCATCGGAGGCTCTATCGGCATCGGCTGGTACGTCTCGCATAAAGCACCAGATCATCAACAGCCCACGGCCTTTGGTGGCTCTGCTAACGAAGCGGCGCCTACCACACCCACTACCACCGTTGGCCTGGCTGGAAGCACCATCAGACATGTTTCAGCAACACATACCCTTGATCGTCGCACTCCACACCCTACACCTGCGCCGTGGAGGAATCATTCAAAGCAACGACGACATCACCGCCTGTAAATATATACACCTTGCAACTGTGTTTCTCCCATCCCAACTCGCTAATTTCTTGACTCTTAAATTCATCAAACATTTGATGATGCACCAGCCTGGGATCCCCGACCTACTTTTTTGTTTTTCCTCTCGCTAGGCCATTGTGTTGGCATGAAATATGGCTTCTTGAAGCCACCCAGTTTGATACCCCTTCCCCCTTTTTTGCATTTCCACATTTCCATATCATCATGACACTTATTACTTATCTTGCTCAAGTTTTTTTTTGGAACATTTACTTATTGTTAAATAGCATTCTCAATGAAAAAGGAATTTTTTTTGACCAGTATCTTTGGCAGAATGAACGCAATGTCGATTGTTTGTGTAATGCAATATCTATATTAATTGTGACCATCCTAAGCGTCGTAACAAGGTTATACGGACACTACACAAAGCGTATTTTAGTAATTCAACTATGTATCGCCAAGTTCATGAGCTGGTCACCAGACGAAAAAGAAAAGGAACAACGAACCTTCTAATACAGCATCGAGGACATGTCAGCACGGATCCGATTGTAATCCAAAAGCCCCTCAATGCTACCAGTAGCGGCAAGAGCAAACTAAATTTCGAAAAAACGAGTCAGATGAAAGGCCACCAAAAAAAAAAAAAAAGCGTACATCTTTATCCCAAAGGTATTTCTGTGCAACGCGCTTGATTTCGTCAACGGTCACGGCGTCTACTGCACTTTCAATCTGTTGAGGAGTGAGACGTCTACCGCTCGTGACGAGCTGTCTGCCGATATCTTCCGCAACGGCTGTCGTCCCATCGAGACCGAGGAGTAAACCGGCTTTCAACTGACTCTTGGCCCGCTCCACTTCCGCCTCTGTCACCGCCACGCTCATACGTGTCCACTCACGGAGGGTAAAGTGCATCAGGTCGTCGAGGTTCGTGAGGTTCTCAGTGACGAGGTAAATCCCCCATAGGCCGGTGTCAGAGTACGACGTCGAGAAGGACATGAAAGAGTTGGCGAGGTTGTTGGTGGAGATGGTGTGTGAGAGTCGCGAGGAGAGGAGAGGGGCGGCTCCGAGGGCGCGGTCCCAGTTACCGATGATGCTTTGCATGACCATCATGGGGAAGTAGTCGGGGGAACTCCACCCGACGCCTTCGACGGCGATGGCGATGTTGGCTGTCGGGATTTCGTCGTTGCGGATGCGGACTTCGGACCCGACAAAATTAGTCTTGGGGTGGGAGAGGCGGCCGAGGGGGATGGGTGACGGGGAGACGGGAAGAGAGGAAAAGTGCTTCTCGGCGAGTTTGACGAGTTCGGCGTGGTCGACGCCGCCAGTCCCGACGAGGACCATACGGTCTGCGGTGTAGTTTGTCTTGATGTAGGACGTCAGGTCGTCACGCTTGATCGAGAGGATGTTTTGTTTGGGCCCGAGAATGGTACGGCCGAGGGGTTGGCCTAGAAGAGATTTAGAGCTGAGAGTATTGAAACGACGTTTTTTTTTTCTTACCTTGGAAAGCGACGGCATGAAGATGGTCAAAGACGACTTCTTCAAGTTGCTTGTCAACCTCTTGCTGCTCACGGAGGATGACGTCTCTCTCGCGTTCGATGGCCGCGTTTTCGAGCTTGGAGTTTTGCAAAATATCGGAAATGATATCGACGGCGGCGGGGACGTCTTTGCGGAAACTCTTGGCGTAATAGACGGTTTGCTCGCGGGAGGTGTAGGCGTTGAGGTGGGCGCCAATGTTCTCGACTTCGAGTTCGAGAGAGTGTTGCGAGCGACGGTTGGTTCCCTTGAAGGCCATGTGTTCTAGGAAGTGAGCGGTCCCGTTGGTTTTGTCGGTTTCTGCTCGCGAACCAGCGTCTATCCAGACACCTACTGTGGCTGTCTGAGCGTGGGGTTGGGATTCGGTGGCGACGGTGAGGCCATTGGAGAGCGTCGATACTTCTGTGAATGGACCAGGTAGGTTGGCAGCTGTGGCAAATGTCCGTAGTGAACGCTGCCAACGACAATGAGTCATAGCAGGGGTTTATAGAGGTCATTGAGTACTTACGGGATTGCGGGTAGCAGACCTAAGAACGCGGCTCAAGACCGTCCTGGACACCATTCTCGTCGTCGTCGTCTACGCTGATTATTCAAGTTTTTCTAACAAACCGCTAACGGAATTTCACGGCGGGGTCAGGTGTTCGGGCTTATCCGCGTAGTATAGTCACGTGTCATTGCAAGATATGAAGATAAGTTGTATCAAAGTCACCAATGTCAGCAAAGTGTCTCGGACATCCACACGACAATGGTTCATAATAAGTAGAGAAATAAGTATCGTGATTCATTACAATAAATATGCAGGTCCGTGGGTATTATGATAAAATCTAACAATAGAGTTGAGTACATGCAATAGAGCAAACTATTGTAGACTTACAGCCAATAGAACGACAGCGACGACGACAGCCAGAACCAACATGAGACAAGCAGCCCGACGGCCAGCCTTACGTTGATAATCATGAGCCGTACTAAGTTCCTGCGCGGCATTTGACGTATCGTTCGATACCGAGAAAATATTGTTGCCTATGTCGTCTGGTTCACAAGAACATGCTTGAGCATGGCTGAAAAGAGAGCAACGCGACGTTTACCAATCATTTGACCCTGTTCCCCGACCAACGTGCCCAAATCCCTGAATATTTCTGATAGTTCGTGCATCCCGCTCTCAATTTCTCTAATTTCGGCTTCGCGTTCCTGAATGAGAGATTCTTGGTAGGCTAGCTCGTGAGGTGAGAGCTGTGATTGAAGTATCTGAGCTTGTCGAAGAGTGGCAGGGTCCGAGCCTTCATTTGATCTAAGAATGGTTGAAGCTAAACGGAAAAATCCAATGCGGCACGGTACTTACTGAGGGTCCAACGGCTGATCGTCCTCGACAGCCAATTTGACGCCTTGTACAACCGTCCGCTGTCGTTCGGCACTTACTTGTTGTGCGCGTTGGTAGGCTACAAGAGAGAGTTGGAGGTCGTGCGATGTTTTTTGAAGAGCAGTCTTCTGGTGAGGCTAATGAGGAAAGGTAAGTCAACGAACTGCAAGACGCTGTAGGAATTGAATGTACGAGTGAGTTCTGTAGTGAAGAAAGCTTTTTCAAATCTTCTGAACCTCGTTTCGCCATTGCGCGCGTGGTCTCAGTCAAGTCATGCCTTAGAGAACACTAGTCAGTTGCATGAAATCAGGCTTGTATATGGGGTACGCACAAGGACTTTCTGAGCGTAGCAGAATCCTTCCCTGTACCAAGCTGATCCACAAGTTTGAGAATTCCTTGAACGTTCGCATTCATTTTGAAGACTTGGAGAGAGAGGGACGACTGGAGCGACAGGAATGAGGCATCTTGGGTATTTGACGTTGGAGGCGGCGAGCGAGGTGAGTGACCCAAACCCGCTTCTATATCTTGAAAGCTCATGAGATGAAATGACGGAGAGAGTTGGATGATGTGGAGAGGGAATGGAGCCTTCAGTTGCTAGCATGCACACTGCGCACTTCTATACATAGTCACGTGCTTGCCATCCACCTGATTTGACCGAAACCAGTCCCCCTTGAGTCATTGAGCACCCTTATAGATGTCGATAGGACCCAACGCTGCTTTGCGTACATGGCGCATCATTGCCCTTCCTCTTACTCGACCTAAAATACATACTCATTCAGACGCGTCACCCGCTCGGATACTTACTTATTATCACTTCCAAATTACCGCTCCAAAAACGTCATCGCCAAAGACCCCAGCGGGCAATGGGACTTGGTCCAAGCTCGTACCGGAAGATGGCTTTGCTAAGTGGATTACAACAAAGGCCTCCGATGTATGGGCTAATTTTGGGAAAGCGGATGGTGGCTGGAAGGTCTGGTTTTCATTCTACACATCCCACTAATTGCAACTGATCATTTTGTGTAGCTAAAAGTGTATCAGACCGGAGAGCGTATAGTTGACCGTCTCGAATTCGAAGAACTTGCCCTGAAAGGAATCGACCCTTCACTTAGAAATACTGCTTCACGTCCTGGTATATCAGATACAAAACAAGCTGAGATAAAGGTAATTTTCCTGGGTTTCGCCGCGAACGACTTGACTCTGGTACCTTTAGATACCGCTTATATACCCCCCATCGATTAATTCTGGTCTCATCGCTCTGGGAGAGCTACGCGCTTCAGTCACACACCGGATACCTCGCCACAGGAATGGCTTTTATTTTTGGATGATTCTCGCTCCCTTTACAGCCCCCTTTATGATTATTCGTATGTCGTATACGCCCTTTTTATGCAACCCTTTATTTACCTGAAAGTTTCAGCTGTTATCCCTAACCTTCCGTTCTTCTTTTGCGCGTGGAGATCATGGTCACACTATAAAGGTAATACCACACATCTCTCAGTTCTCTGACTCCAGCTCATTTACAAATCAAAGCTTATAGAGCATCTCAATATCTTCAAACACTTCTAGATGATGGTGCAATCACCCCCGAGGCCAATGAAACACTTGACATCGTCTATAAGGACTTCCCAGCCGCAACCAAGAAACCTACAGAAACCACCCCTGTCGATGACGAGAAACTTGACGCATCAGAGGCACGATCAACACACAATTCAACTTCGCAGCAAAAGCAGCAACACGAGGTCCTCCTATCCCGAGATGCAGTTCCCGTAATCCTTAGCCTATTTGGTCTGAAGCCCAGTTCTGGCGCTGATATATTACGCGCGGTAGAGCAGGCGAGACTGAGAGTACTCAGTGGAAGGAGCGTCCTGTGAATGCATTGATACTCTCCACATCTCGACTATACCAATAGCCTAGGTGGAAAGTAAGTTGAACATTCATGAACAAGGCCAGCTGCTTTCAGTCAAAAGCATTACGAAAAGAACCTGCGCTACAATTCTAGCTGTTGGCGAAAGTTAAAATACCAGCCATACATGCCAACCCTTGCCCGCATCATAGCCAGGGGTTCTGAGTAATGGGTTTTCCCTTGTAGTCTGGCCAAGGGGAGAGTTATTGATTTCGACAGTCGATAGATATCCTAGTAATACATATAGGCTTAAATCACTTTGGAAATATATATTCAAAGAATTTTAAGAGATGCTCAAGCCGCATCGTCATCATGGTGCAAACTGTCGCTGTCTGACGTGTCATCTTCGCTTTCTTGTTCCTCAACCTCGTCGTCCACGTCTGCTTCCTCATCGTCGACCTCGTCCTCGTCAAAGGTTCCCAGGTAGACCTTGCTTCCATCATCTGCTATCCACCCTTGCTCAACCAATTGGTCAAGTATGACGTCTTTCCCTTTACGTCTCTCACTCCATTGTACAATCCAGTTGCGAATACCGTACCCCTTAGATCGATGATCTCCATGTGGGCGAACCGATAGCATGTTATAGCTCTCTCTGTATTGTATCAAAGCCTCCAGTCTGTCGCCTGGAAGCCCTGATAGCCTGAACGTTTCCAGACAAGGGAATAGAGGAGCGCCTCGAGTGAAGGTAGACGCTGATGTTTTGCAATCTGCGAGTGTGCGAGGCGAAGAGATCGGTTCAGTTTCAGAATTGGTACAAACCGTCCGTAGTTTCATTTCTGTGCGTAGTTCATCTTTAGCGTCTACCAGCTTACTTTGCCCTTCCTCCATTAGAAGGCTAAGAAGTGAACCACTGACACTGGCGAAACGGATTTCGAGCGTGCGGAGTCCTCCAAGGGCACGGAAAAAGCACCGAAGGCTTTCCCTACTGGCTTCGAGGGCTGTAAGAATGAGAGTGTCAAGCTTGCAAAGGGAGGGGAAAGGGAGATAGGTTGGACAGTTTGGTGGTAAAGTTGGGCGACTAGAATATTTTTTGCCAGCAACGAGCTGTATGAAGGATGTAAAATCTTGGTCCGGTAGATCCAGGCTAAGTTGCTTCAACCCGGGTAGAACTATGCGCCCCATGAGACGACATAGGTAATCGGGATCGAGATCGGTAAGGCTGAGGCTCTCAAGTGAGCCGATGTGGATCCTTTCCTTGTTAGTGGGCCAAGCAAGTTTGACATCACCGTTGGCCACCTGTGGTCCGGAATAATGCAGGGAGAGCGTCCGCAAATCAGGGCTGTTGCGTAGCATACTCTCCCAAAACTCGTATGGAGGTCGAATGCTTTCTGGGTGGAGTGCAAGCTCGAGGTTATGAAGGCCTACGAGATATGGGCTTTGTGCCCAAGGAAGGTTAACGCCGATCAACGAGACGTTCTTCAAGCGAGGTAACCCATTACTAAAAACCATGACCGGAGGCCGATATGTTGCAAGGTAAAGGTTTTGCGATGTGAGATAGTCCTCGAAATGATATAACTGGAGTGTTTCAAGGTTAGGCGCGGGCCCGCAGCTGCTCAGGTGTTGTCGAGCAGCGGCTTTGCATGCATGGTCTCGCACTTTGAGGTGGAAAGCCCGCCATTGTTTGACATAGGGGCAGATTATGTCGAAAACCAGATGGATCTCCTCTCTACAAAGCGTCACCCCAGGGATGTGGTCTCTCTCCGCGACGGTGTCGACAAGGATATCGACAAGGTGGTGAGAAGCTGGGCAACGAGAGAGATATTCCTTGGCTCGTGCAAGGTGCCCAGGTTCACGGAAATGAAGTAAACTCCATAGGGAAGAGGTTTGGAGCGCAATTTGCCGCCAGTGGTGACAAACATGGGATACCAAGAGCTGAAAATTCGAGGAGGGCACCGCGTAATAGTCCTGGTCTGGTTTGAGTAGGAATGGAGACTCAGCGTAAGGGAAGTCGTAACCCGCGCCCAACACAAAGATACGAGTCAACAACTCTACAGGCAAGGAGTAGATGCCGGCACGTCGGACTGGATTATGAAACATCTGGGGATCATGGGCAAGACGACCCTCAGGTAAGTATGGCCGTCGAGAGGTGTAAGACTGGCCGCGGACATAAAAGAATGAGAAGAGAGTTTTGAGGAGCTAGTAGGAGTCTCACCGAGGACATGAAAAACTCTTTCTTAGCCTACGCTTATATTGCACCGTATAGGTATTAAGCAGGGCCCGATCACAGATCGTACTGCAAAAGAGAATCGTAAGGGGGTCGAGGAAAGGAGAAAACGGAAGGAAACAAGAGTAGACTGTTCATGGAAATCAATGCAACAGATGCCCTCCTCTTCTGGTGGAGTAGCCGACAATCTCACACTCCCAATCAATAATACAAACATTTGCCTTACTCGCGTATCTTCTTGTCAACAGAACTCTGATCTTGGCTTCCTTTGGCCATTCCCTCCCAGAATCGTTGACCCCATGACCCAAACTTCTAGGAAATTCAAAGTAGCTGAAGCTCATGGTGTTTTGAGGGCACCCCGTTGTTGCCCGCATCGGTGCACGGACCATTTATTTCCAATAACCTTTCATATTTATTTCGATCATACACGAGACATATCTAATCACCTTTAATCAGTCGCGTAAGGAGAGTCGCGTAAGGAGAGACGAGAGGATCACGGGCTCCCGCGCGTGTATGCGAAGCGGGGCGCCCTGTACCGTAGTTGTTCCTCCAATCAACGTTGTAACCAATGCCAATCTTTACAATCTGCTTTATTTGTGACAGTAGGTGCATGGGAAAAGAACGGTAGGCGCGGAAGACATCAATCTTGAACAAGGTGATTTTGGTGGTTTAATACCTAGAGATATGCTTAGTTCTTGTAGGATAGGTGTAGGTTATCAAGTGGAACTGATACGGCTGATTTGGGGGATGAGGGTATTTTGTGAGTATGACTCAGCAGAGTGGTCAACGCAGAGTCGCCATTTGTTTTTAGACGCTAAAGATAATCTCAGTCAGTTATGGACGTGACTAGGGTGTGTATTAGTCAATGTAATACCTAAAGATAATCTGTAGTATAGTATAATTAGTTAATTGTACGTATTGGCTATGAGAAGGTCCTTACCTCAGTCAGTTATGGACGTGACTGAGGAAAGAGGAAAGGAGATGTATGTAGGTGTGATGATTAGTAAGCATAGCGATGACTTCTAATACTCCCCCTCATCACAGAGCATAATCAGATAGCCCCATCATGGATCGGAATCGAATGAATGTGTTTTTAGAAAGTGCTTTTGTGAATGTGTCGGTAAGTTGTCGCATGATGGAATGGGTGATAACACAATGGTGTTGTTGTTTGTTTTTTTCGCAGATGAAGTGGAAGTGTATGTCAAGCCTCAGATCACTGACTCATTTAGGCGTCATGGGGACATAAGAAGTATAAGAAGTAATCCATGTAAGAAATAAAGGGATAGGGAGGGAGGGCAACAAAAATTGAAATGATGCTGGTTTGAGTCTGGATAATTTACTAAGAATCAAATAGAGAGCTAGAAGAAAGATAGACTATGACAGGTAAGTAAAATGAGCTGAGCTCAATGTAAGTAAGATTTAATGGTGTACCAAACTATTGCTCTTTGAAGCAATGGAGGAAGAGCAATAGTTGGTGGTGAGCCTTTTCTAAAAGTGCTGTCTCACATCAGCCTCCATTGGTCTGGGCCACCAACACCAATGTAGCAACCAATAGTGAGACTGTCTCAGGTGGTGTGCAAATATGATATTTGGGCAGAGCCCATGGGTGGTGCCCAAAAAGGGGGACCTCTGGGTGATGCCCAAGAAGACTAGTGTCTGGGCAAAGCCTGTGATGACTAGCAGTGAGCAAAGCCCTTGAGACTGGCATGGCCACGTGATAATGAAGACATACCTGAGGCTTCCAAAAACACTCACACCTTTGGAATCATCTTTACACCAAGTGTTTCACCTAGGAATGGAAGGATGGGTTGGTTGACAATGCAATGCTGCATTGTTGTCACAGCTCAGCAACATAGGGTCTTCTTGGGTGGGGTCTATTTCCGTTAAGACTTGTCGAAGCCAGAAAATCTCTCGAGCACCTTTGGATATGGCAATGTACTCAGCATCAGTTGTAAAAGCCACTACTGTTTTCTGTTTTTGCAACAAGTACAAGATGAGTCCGGAGCCTAAAGAGAAACAGTAACCCATAATGGATTTGCGGGTGTCGAGGCAGTTTGTGAAGTTGGCATCTGCATATCCTTCAAGTTTTATGTGTTGCTTTCTTCCAAGGGTGAGAGCAAAGTTCTGAGTGCCTTTCAAATATTGTACTACGTGTAAGGCGGCTTTCCAATGTATGGAGCAAAAACAGTCAAGAAAACCAGACAACTTTGAGACGGCATATGTGTTAGGGCAATCCCCAAAGCTGCAATCACACTCACGACTACAATTGTGGCGCAACAACTGAGCAATTGACAACAACAAATCTGTGATCAGAGAGCACAACTAGCAGAGGAGAATCCTAAGAGAAAGTGTTGGATTCTCTCTCTGCTAAGTGCCTACTATTTATATCAACCAATGAGCTGTCCCCTTAACTCTGCCATGTCTTCTCTGCATCCTATGAGCTGGCAGCCAC
>JABCKK010015878.1:0-58045 GCA_018221785.1 Calocybe gangraenosa
ACAGAGAGAGAATCCAACACTTTCTCTTAGGATTCTCCTCTGCTAGGTGAGTAGATATTGTAGCTATCTTTACTTCATAAATATAACTTAGGATTCCTCTCTGCTAGCTGTATCCTTTGATCACAGATTTGTCATTGCCAATTGCTCAGTTGTTGCACCACAATTGCAGTCACAACTTTGATCGCAGCTTTGGGGATTGCCCTAACAATTCGAAACTTCACAGAATCCATCATCTGGGGTGACTGACACTATCATGGGCATGGATCAAGAGGCATTGGAACAGGGTGGATTTCACAACTCAGAGAACAAATAAGGTGAGTTTATACAATGTTTACACTCTTCAAACAATTGTTTCTTACCTGACCATCAGTCTCCAGAAATTTTAGGAGGAGGGTCTTTGATGAGTGTGTTATGCTCGTATTACTGCGACTTAAATTTCTATATTTTTTTTGTACGCTGCACCACGTTTTTATAGTATAAGCATACATTTTTTGTAAGCTAAACATGTACCCAAACTGCCTACAGCGTAAACTACGAGGAGAAACATAGGTTCGCAACATTTGGCGGGGGACAAATAGATGTCAACAGGACACTTTTTGCCCGTTGAACGCCCCAGCGTCATCAGCGAGGTCATGAGCCCAACCTTAGAATGAAATGAGATGTGTGACATGGGGTATCACGGCATCAACATCAATTTTTGTTTGTCAACTTGTCAAGCAAGGTGATCTTAGACATCGCAGCTTCGCAAAGCCAACCTTCACAACATTCAGTAATCAGTATGTCAAAAACCCACTGGATACCTATGGAAAGTAACCCAGAGGCAAGGCATTATCACTCCAGGTCTGAGTGAGCGATAACAAACATCAATCACTTCTAGGTTCTGAACTCTGTCAGTCATGAGCTACTATTGTGTTCCTTCCCTATAACCATAAATTCTTCAGTGGTCAAAGAGAGCTGGCCTCGTTACAAACTTAGCACAGTTTGAGGATGTTTTTGGTTTGGATCGCGAGGTCTGTAGTATAGTTCAACCCGTCAATCCATGCCCTGATATGTTTATCTCATTTGAACGCCTAGCTCCTAGCAATGGTGAACCAGCCTGTAAAGGCGATTTTGTTGTTATTTCCAATCACCGAAGCATCAGAAACGAAACGAAAAGACGAGGAACGTAAAACCAATAGTGAAGAACCATCTTTACTTGATCCAACTGTCGTCTGGATCAGACAAACAGTACGCAAACAGTCCACCTCGACCACTCTCTTGTCGCGTGGTCTGATGACAGCCAGGTTTCTAATGCGTGTGGAACAATTGGGCTATTACACGCTTTGGCTAATGTACAACCCTTTGGACGCTGTTGATAGTGACCTAACTCTGGTATCTAGTCGGATTTGACATTCATGCCAGGAAGTCCGCTTGACACTTTTGTTGAGGATTGTAAAGGTCGGCCAACTTTTGTCAATGAAACACTCAATTGAGGAACTCTTGATAGGAAAGACACCGGACGAACGTGCCAGCCTTTTGGAGACAACTTCGCTCCTAGCTGATATTCATGCTGCGGCTGCTGCTGAAGGCCAAACCCAGCCACCCGCTGAGCTCGACACGAACCTCCACTTTACGTGTTTTGTTCGAGCACCATCCAGTAGAGGGCCCGATGGCCAATCTGGTTTTCGAGTCGTCGAGCTGGACGGGCGACGTAGTGGCCCTATTGACCGAGGAGAGTGTGTCGACCTTTTACAGGTATGCTATATATATCAATATGAACCCCTGCCTGATGCTAATTTTTCTAGGATGTTGCGAAGGTTGTTAAGGAAACATATATTGACAACTCCCCTAGTGTGCAATTCAATATGATTGCCCTTACTGCCAAGAGCGAACAACTAAAGGTCTTCAGCGTAAATTAATTTCGTCGTACGTAGTCACACGCGGAATCTCATATACGCCATTAGCAATGCTGAGCAACCAGTGACTTCGTAAAGTATCATCAGATTTTGTACCGGAGGAAATAATGTAGCAGCGCACCAAAACCAACAAGATATTGCAAGGTTGTAGCCTGACACGGTAGAGATTTGACTCGTAACACACTCTTGGGGAGAAACGGATCTCACCTTGGAGGCCTGAATTGCTGTTCGCAAACCGGCAATCTCTTGTTCGATACGGGTATCAACTTCTTTTATTTTTAATTCTTGGTGGCTGCTCTCCTCCCGCATCCTCCCTTTTTCAAGATTCAAGTCTAACCGCACGCCAGCTTGTGTTCGCGTTATCTCCTCCCGAAGCCGTTGTTTTAGCTTTTCGATATCTGCGACTAGTCGATCATTCTCTGCTTTAATCATAGCCAGATCGTTTTTCTCCATTAGCTGCAGCTCAGATTTGATTTGCGCAAAATCAACCTGCTGTGTATAGTGGTGCTGTATAGGTTTGATGTTGTCAGCTCATAATCAACAGTAGATAAAGATTTAACTTTTTCTTGCTCAGCTTTAGTCACCATGTTACTAGTCATATTGCGGATGCTCTCATCTATTACTTCTGCCATTGCAGACATGATACCCTCCGCTTGGGCACGATTCAATCCCTCGCGTTCTAATCTCTGAACAAAGTGGTGCGTGTCGAAATGAAAATCAGAAGTGCATTTTGAAACAGAAAAGGAACGTTGGAGCTGTCGGACTATCGATTTGGAGCGTAGAAATGAGCACTGAGCAGCACAGGGCATGTTAAGTAGTCTCTGAGATGATAAGTACGCGTATGAAACCATGAAAGTCACCTGACTTACAAATATCGGACATTGTTTGTAAGGCGATCGGTTGAACTGTTCCTACTGCTTTGAATTTTAACAATTATTATATTCGCCCGAACTATCGATGTCACTGTGTGGAACTTCAGCTAAGGGGGCGAGTTTTGGCCGCAGTAAACCGGTGAGCGACGAAACACTCCCCTGCCCGTATGGGTTTTTCACCTCGTCTTTTCTCCAGATCCAGAGAAAGGTATGCTGTTAATCACAATTACCGCAAATATATAACAGGTCGGCCAGGTCGTTGTGTGTGGAGACGGCGCGTGCGGTACGTATGACTATCATGGCTCTCCAGTATGGTGCTTATCCAGTAACTACAGGGAAGACTTCACTTCTAAATGTCTTCACCCGAGGCTTTTTCACTCAAGTCTAGTGCGATCAGAGTTATCTGCACGCCCGCGCCCATTTCCCTCTACTGATAAGACATAAACAGCGAACCTACAGTATTCGAGAATTATGTACAGGATATAGTTGTCGATGAGCAAGTGGTGGAGCTCAGCTTGTGGGACACAGCGGGTAACAACTCCTGACACGCTCATTCTGGCATATGGCGGATCATCTAATCATACTTGCGCGCAGGTCAAGAAGAGTTTGATAGACTGCGATCGCTATCTTACGCTGAGACGCATGTCATAATGATATGCTTTTCCGTGAGTTTGGAATAGGTGGAAAGACCGGGCATACGATTCTGACTGTGTCCAATAGGTAGATAACCCAACATCGTTAGAGAATGTCGAGTCCAAAGTGGGTGGGATACCATATATGGTGTAAATCCTTTTTGATCACCTGTGAAGTGGATTGATGAAATTCTTGAGCATTGTCCAGGTGTGAAGGTGCGTGTCGTTTAACGGTTTCAAAACGAGAGAAGCTCAGTTACAGTATAGCTGGTACTTGTTGGTTCGTATAGGCCTACGCACTACCCGGCTGGCTTAACTTTAATACCTAGCTCTCAAATGTGATCTCCGAGAGGATCGTGGGGTAAGGGAACGCCTACAGAGGTATGGGACTCATGCAGTAGAATATGAGGAAGGGCTCGCAGTTGCTCGGAGAATACGGGCGAGTCGGTATCTGGGTGCGTTCTCAGAAAATCTACGTTTCGATATCATGCACTGCTAAGTTTATTCACAAAAGAGTGCAGTTCAAAGCACAACCGTGGCGTATCTGAAGTATTTTATGAGGCCGCCCGAGTCTCACTGACTACACGAACAAAAGGCTCAGTGGAAAACGGTTGCAATATTATGTGACGTGTTCTATATCTACATACATTATACCCTCTTTGCATGCCCTCAGCCCTTGGTTGTTGCATTAATACCATGTATCTCATTTCCGGATTTGTATGTTATAACCACTATTATTACTAATTGAGCATCATCTTCACTCAAATATTCCAAAGCAAGAAAAACATCATCCAATTAGTCAGAGCAAAGCATTATACGGTCACTGCAGTAAAACATGTAGGTAGTAGTGTAATCGCCTAGAAACTTCCGAATCCAGTCATAACAGCAGGAATGCCATTCATTGATGGTGCTTGACCAGGAAACCTGAATACCGATACCATTATAAGCGGCGATAGCGTAGCATGGATTCGAATCCATACCCATTTGTAAGTAGCAATGTACTTCCAAAGCCTCCAGGGTTGATGATGGGTGCCTCAGCTTCTACTTGCTCTTTTTGTGCATCTTTCTTTGACCGCTCTTTGACTTCCTTCTCTAACTGGATTAGCTAATGCAAACAGGTATCTGTTAATTACAATCGTAATCTGAATTACATCGGCTTACCTTGTCTACTAATGATCGCTGTACTTGTATCCTATAAGGCATATAAAAATCATTTAGGCCATGCTGCCAGGATAGTTCCTCAACCACATCGGATCGGAGGAGGTCAAAGCATATAAAAAGGAGTGCGGCAAAACATTCCTTGTTACCAATGTCAACAAAATAAGACAAAAGCTCCTCAGCGACCTCCGTTAAACCGGAAACAGCAGCAGTAACCATAGCATCCTTGAACAGGCGATCCTGCTTGGAAAGGGATATCGATTCTTCCCAACGCTGGTTTTTCTTCAAAGTTGGGTGTGCATTAGATGTATGAATGAAGGACGTGAGACTCTATCTACCTTGTAAAGATGAGCAGCAAGCCTACGGAACTCTAATAATTCATGATGTTCCAGCCGCTGTGCAAGACCGATATTATTGAAATTGTCAAAACTATCGATCGAATCTCGTAGGGTCTTGAAGTCCTCTTCTTCAATTAAAAGATCGTTGTATGCATCATTCACTGCTTCAATGTTCAGCTGGAGACACGGATTATCAGTACCGATTCATTAATGATGGCCATCGAAGCTCACATGCTGGACGGCAATGAGATACGACCTGATCAATGGGATATGATCGATTTGACGGAATACGCGAACAACACGGCTGTGATCGATACGAGGAATGAGCACTGTAAGCAAATCGGTCAACAGGGTGGGCTGTTCTTGAAGGTAAAATGTTAGAGCTTTGTAGTAGCTGTATAGTTTACAACAGTAAGTTTAGAAATGCATAAACAGGACGAGACTTCAGTTCGACAGACATTTCGACATTGGCAGCCCGAACAATAACATCTTTGAATTGATTGTGCTCCCAGGCATCTGCTGAGCGTTCAATCATTGCGAGAGATGCATTGTCCTACAAATGTACGTCAGGGACAGCCTGTAAGCACAGCATAGAAACTGACAAATTCATCATATTTGATATACAAGAACACGAGTTCAGGCCAAAGGTGTGCTTTTTCAGTGGCTTTGATGACCTACATTCCTTGAGCCAAAGGTCAATTTCCAGCTGTATATTTAAATCATACCTTAGGGATATTGATACGCGCGACGAAAAGTTTGAGGTGCTCCATGACTGAGGTTTTCATGAGCCTAATATCGTAGTCATAGGTGTAAGAAAACATACGTTTCGCCGGTTTATATTTACTAAGTAGGATAGCTAGCTCAGTGAAAATGCCCATATGAGCTCGCTCTAAGCTCAGCCCGGCCTCTAACAAGCTAACAACTTCTTCGAAGTGTCCGCGATGTTCGTACATTTGTAGAAGAGAAGTAAGTTCCTCCTGATTGTGGCGTAAGTGCAGTATGCTAATGAGGACAACAAAAGTAGGCTCACAGCGTGGACAATGATATTGAGACCACAGATCTGCGCTAGTCGAAATTCAGACTTCTCAATGCACGCGGCGTGTACCTGTTTCCAGACTCTAAGGGCAACAACTTTAGTATCTTAGGCACCTGTGAGTCACTCGACTTACTGTGTATTGCCCGCTTTCCTGGCACTTTCTACGGCAGCTTGGTTTTCGCTTAGATATATCAATGTCGTGGCAAGACGAGCCCAGTTCGAGATACTGGTGAAGAGCAACTTTGCGGCTTGGTAAAGTTCATCCTCAAAGCATTTCTCGCCCACTTCAAGGACATCCGCAACATTGGTCATGGCAAGGAAATCTTCCATGTCGTGTAAACGATCTGTTTTAGCG
The DNA here is from genome assembly GCA_018221785.1 of Calocybe gangraenosa. NCBI lineage: Eukaryota > Fungi > Basidiomycota > Agaricomycetes > Agaricales > Lyophyllaceae > Calocybe > Calocybe gangraenosa. The sequence goes on from JABCKK010015878.1 coordinate 6,287, forward strand.
TATGCATAAGCCAATTCGGTATCAATTTTGGGCTCTCTTAGAGTCTTTCGAGCCATCTGGAGGAATCTGACGAGATCGTCATGTTTTCCAGCGTGGTTAGAAATCTCAATGACTTCCGCAAAATTCGATGGGTCCTCAGCCTTGATATAGGAATCTGGGAATGTCTGTGAATCTGAGGTTCTAAGTTTAAGCCCAGCCTACCCACCAATTGCATCTTTGATACGAAGACCGTCTAACTGGGCCTTGCCAAGTCTACTCCACACTTCAGGTCGGTTCACCTTATTTGCGAAGTCGAGGCCGCGGTCAATGGAGACAATGTGCTCGACCAAGACGCTGATAGCCATCGCATATTGGTCATACTTCTTGTATATTGTGAAAGCCTCTTCATATAAACCGTGATCCGTGGCAATCTTCGCGATCTCCCCAGCATCATAATTCTGCAGTTTATTGATATACCCCACCACCTTCCCTTTATCAGCTCGAACAGCAGTAAGCAGTAGCAAATTTTGAAGGTTTTTGTTGTCGCTGAAGGGAGAGGGTTCAATAATAATCTTCTCCAATAGCTCGATGAGCTCAATAGGAAGATCTGCCTGTAGGAATGATTTGACGGTAACCGAAACATCGTCAGGATCTGTGCATTCCGGCAGAGCAGCTGCTACAATCTAAGCAGGCTGTTAGAAATGATCCAATAACATAGCTAAAATGTAAACCTGATCAATAAGCTGACGGCGGTGGACATTGTCGTGCACCAAAACCTGTGTCCAGAGCTCCGGTTGCCGACGCTTGACTAAATATCGAGCTTGCTGTTTGAACATTGAATTATCATTCGTAATAGCGATAAGTTCGTCGTCGCAGAGGCCTTTGGCATAGGCTATGTATGCCAAATATGGGTCGCGTTTTTCACAGAACTTTCCCACAACAAGAGGTTCATACAGCTATAATGGTATGCACATATTAAGACTAAACGCAAAACATAATAATGGGTCTTACATTATTTTCTTTGAGAAACTGCTCCGGATTGTTATTACTATCGATATATATCTTCGCAAGAGCGTTGAACACAGCAACATCCTGGGAGCCGGCTTGGACACGAGCTTCAAGCCAAGGTAAGATCAGTTTAAGCCGGTTACGCTGCTCTACTTCATGAACAAGTTCGTCAATAGGGAAATTTCCCGTAACTGAAGCAAGGAGGCCTTTGATCGTGCTCTCATCACAGTCGACGTCAAGTAAACCCCCAATAACTTGAGGCGTGCGAACAGAGTTAACCCGTTGGACATATACCTCGATGAAGTTAGTGAGGCCATTTTGGTAAAGGTAGAGGACGAGGTCGTGCACAAAGTCAAAGCGGTCGCAAACAATGATGAGCGGGAGCTGATCGGTGAGTTTGGCTTCCTTGAGAAAGTTTTTGACCTTTTCCGGATTATAATAGTTACTCTCTCGGCAAACGCGTTCCACTTCTCTAATTTGGCCGGTCCGTGTCGCCGCTTGGATATACTTAAAGTGTACCTCAGGGTCTTCACTGAGGTTGACGACAGAGCCCAAGTAGTAGTACAAACCTATCATGCAATAGAATAAACAATAGAATGGCCCTGATTGAATTGAGACATACCCTCAAAACTCTTGAAACTCTCGAACATCTCTATGAGCTTCACTGCACCTAATATATCCGAATATTTAGTGGCGATCTGTATAACAACTTGGAGGTTTTGCCGAATGTTGACGCGCAGCATCTCGTTCAAACATGCCATTGATTGCTCAGTTGTCAAACGGCTGAAGTAGTTCACGAGCCACTACAGAATGTGAAGTAGGCAAAATAAAAATCACATGGATTGATCTTACATCGGGTTGTAAAGTGGTAGTATGCACAATAGCGCGCTTGATATCAGCCAGGTCATCATAGTGTTCGAGGGCCTAAAATTGATGTCATTATCCAGCTCAAGGTAGAGGCAAACATAGCGCACGCGTTGTAATAACCCGGCCTTTTCGCAAAGATTGGCGATCCTCGGTCGGTCGTAATGCGTGAATACCTCATTCCCGAGGATCGCGTCAGCGACCTGAGGTGCGTGAACCAGATTCATCTCTAAGAGGCGAGTCTGCAGAGGCGCTTGCTCGGGTTTGTTATCCTGGAGTGCATCAAGGAGGAATGACGTAGCAGGCTGAATCATGTTCTGGGACATGAAAATGTCCACAACCTTAAAACCACGAGTTTGAATAGCAACGATGTGAAGAATGTTATGGATATCGTACCCGCTCGATGTCAACCAAAGGGCCCGTCTCGTCATTAACCAGCTGAGATGCGAACTCCGCTCCCTTCTCCGGATTTGTACGCATGACATGCTGCAGCAAGGCAACATAGTCTGGATGATATCCAACCTTTTTTGAATAGAGTACGATTTTTTCCGTCTGACCTGTCTCCGCAAAGCAAGCAATGACTTTATTAGGAACATTAGCTCGAAGGTAAACACTGAGAGCCAAAGTCATGTCATGAAGGCGCACAACGTCCCCAAGCTCTTCGCTACATGTCAACTAGTAAGAATAATACATTAGTAACATTCCCGTGGATATAATAACATTTGTCACTTTGTTCTCCTTGAGCCACTTCTCTAATAGTTGTTTGCGTCCTTGCTGCAGTACTGGCCGGGCGAGTTCAACGGACTCAAGATGGTTGAGTTCGCCTTTCTCGAGTAGAATTCCGAAGTATTGAAGGATTGGAGATAGCCCACCGGGAGGTGCGGGCGCCTGCTTGAATGATTCTATGACTGCAACATTCCGAAGAATACCCTGAGACGAGAAACCCATACATTGAGAGAAGATATGAATTTAGTTTAATTAAGACATACCCGTGGTGAGTTCGCAGCGATTTTCGCAGCCTCGCCATATTGCCCACTCTGGAATAGTTGTTGGTATTGTTGGATGTAAAGGTCGTCAGCACCAGGTAAGTTCGCTCGACTGGCCAACTTGAAGGCGAGTTCTGTGTTGTTGAGAGTCGCCAAGATATAAGGGATGATAGTCTGTTCGTCGATATTAACGCTGAGGACTTGGCCCTTCTTGTTGACACCAATTATGCCGTTAGTAGTCTCATGCTCTGCGGTCACGAAGATAGTCTCTCCTGAGATACGGTTCATGTATACACATGCGCCTGACTCCAAATCATACAAGTGAATGAAGCCGTACTTGGTGACGAGGTAAACCACGCCGTGTTTCTTCGATACTTGCATAGCTACAGGAAAGTCATTTGTCGCTTCCGGCGGGAAGTAAACGTCAACGGCTTTCTTAACAAAAGGGGGATCCGGAGCAGCGTGATCAATTTCCACGACATGGAGCTACGGTACAGAGTAGGTGAAGTGATCGAAACCTTGAATTAGGTGTACGGACCTTGGCCCCAGTTGCTGTTCTCACAGCAAACGTAAACAGCTTTGTCGTCTTCTGGTGACCATCCTGCTTGATCTCAGCAAAGGACGCTGCATGTCCTTCGATAGGCTGACTGACGCCACGATCTCGACTATAAAGCTGCATAGAGCCCTTGACCTTGAAGGCGGAGGGATTGTTCGAATTGCCTGAGATTCCGATGAGGACCAGCCACTTTTCGTCAGATGTAACACGATAATTGATTATTTGAGCACCAGCCAATGTAGGGTGGCGATCGAAGACCTTTTGGGGAGGAGAGGTTCCATCTGAAAGGGACCAGTGATAGACCGCGCTCTCGGTAACCAAACCAATAGTGGTGTCTGAGACCCACTTCCAGAAAACGACGTCTTCATTATTCACATGCGACTTGACCTTCTGCTTAGCCTCGATGTTGAAAATTTGAAGTGTTCGACCAGCTGTCGCCAGTTCAGTATGAATCGGTGTTAGATAGCGAAGGACTTTGAAGTATACCTTTGAGTGCAAGAATCTTCTGTCGTGGATGCATGATGGCCGAATCCGCTGAGATTGGGCGTCGTAGAACATTGTTAGCGTCACCGAGGTCGATTATGACCACCTGATTCTGCTCGTTGACCTTCTCTCGTACACAGATAAAATGGTCTGATTCCAAAGTCAAAGTCTAGAAGTGTTGTACGCGTTAGCCAGCGAGTTCGAATCTAATTTCCGCCACGAACGAACCTGCCAAAACCGGTGAATACACGCCAGCAAGACAACCGCGTCAACATACCTGAAATGAAATCGAGGCGGGCTGGATTCCAAGACTCGATAATTGTAGATGCTCGCAAAAAGCGATAGGTTTTGAGGTGTCCACTACAGCCATTGAAGAAGTTTGTGAGAGCAGATGCCGAACTCCCAAGGAGTAGCAGTTGTAAAGAGAAGTTGTTATTTGACTTTGTTGAACGGTCACCTCTGTCTTTGTCATCACGAATTTACAAGTTTATAGTCAGCACTCAAGAAGTGGTAGACGTGAATTGGTCCAATTGTCTGATATAGGCCTCCATGCGACCATTCTTGAAACTTGAAGACATGATAAAGAGCGCTAGACTCGAATTCTACTCGATGCCAATGACATACTTCAATATTAAGCATTTGTCCAATCCACCGAATTTAAAGTAGGGTTCTAAATCTAACTAGACGCCAATCAACTCGTCCATAAAGCGGCACTAATTATATAGACAAGGGCTAGCTAGAAGGAGGTGAGAACTATCTACCATACATAGCTTAAGAGAGACGTACCAAGCAGGTACTGATAACGGTATCTTGACTGTCCTCTACAATTCAGATCAGTGGAAACCCTGTTCACAAACCATGCGCGTAGAACGTACTGCAAGACCCTAAAGACCAAAGGTTAGCAAGGTATTAGCCAGACAAGTTAGAACCCACCGAAAGACTAGTTTCTTTATACTTGAAACTCATATCTGCGGCAGTCAGCCGCATGGCTTCGATGGCTTCGTCCAATGTAACACTGTACACGCCGTCGCTGGCCATGGATAGTTGGGCTGCTGTAATTGCCTTCACAGCTACAGCCAGAAAGCTGTCAGTAAAAGACAGAACGATCGGCTTAAATAGATATTTACCACCTAAACTATTCCGCTCCTGTTCATAGGTAAGAAATTTCAGAAAAGATATTAAGTGGATACATACAATGCATGGCACCTGAACGAGTCCGTCTATTGGATCACATGTCAAACCCAAGTTGTGTTCTATTGAATGTGGAAATCAGCTACCGTGCATGAAAGTAATGCGCAGGTTATTTTTTACCTATACCAATCTCGGCAGCCTACATGTAATAGGTATGATTAGCTCTTAAAGATGGCCAAACCATGCACTAGTGTTACCTGAAGTATGGTTTCCGGAGATGCTGACTCTCAATAAGCCACAACTTGCCTAATAAGATGGAATGGAACATCTCATACCTCCCATACACGCTGCAAACCCCGCGCTCGCCATTGAGCATGCAACTAACCCTTCTTCAAAACATCGTATTATAGAGGAATCAAGATGTACTTGCCTCCCACTTCGGCCTGACAACCGCCCTCGGCTGCAGATATTGTACTGCCGCGTTTGAACAACATACCAACGGCCTGACAACATACAACAATTCAGTCAGATGAACTGTCCAATACAAGAGCAGTGGCTTACTGAAGCCGTCAGCAAAAAGGTTGTGATGCTTTTCTCTGGGTCATCACTGACAAACTGTGAAACTTGCGATCAGGTATGTCAATGAAACATGATGTTGGGATACCTCAATGATATACTTTAATACAGCTGGTATGACTCCAGCTGCGCCGTTTGTAGGTGATGTCACGATCCTCCCTCCTGATGCGTTTACCTCATTTACGGCGATGGCATAGCAGGATAGAAAATCCATAGCTGGAATGTCCGTTTTTCTCTGCAAAAAGCATTACTAGTCCACAGTAGATCAATAGTAGACCAAACAAACTCACAGGCGGCATGGGCAACAGAGCATGATCGAAGGATCCCACGACCTTGGGGCCACGCAAAGGAGACGCGCGAAAGCCGTTTCTGGTCGCAGTATGGTATTTCCCTTCTTCAATGTTTGACTGAGACCCCTCTGAGTCGAGAGGAGCAACGATGGAAGGAGCTGTCTTGGATTCACCCTCAATCTGCAGAACGTCCAAAGCAGCCTTCCCAGTGTATAATCTAGGATAGTCAAGGTTATATATTGGCAGAGAAATGAATTTATGAAAAACCCACCCTCGCATAAGCCGCCTGTAAAGCATGGGAGCGCGTCGCCTTAGACCCAGGCGCCCCGGGAGTGTGGGCGTAGAACTGGAAACTCCTGTATGTATGCATTCATCCATGACCTTCCAAATATTCATAATCTATGCGAGAACAATTAGTGATATTTGACGTAGAGTCGTTTGGGCCGTACATAGCATACCTTTTTGTGAATTTCTTCATCGGTGTAACCGAAAGACTTCTGAGGAGAGGGTGAATGTTCAAGTCATATCATCAATTGTCATAAACAAACTTCATTATCATGAACGATCTGAGCAATTGTCATCTATCTTTTACGTCCATCGTCAATGAGTTGAAAAAGTAAATGGCGATACAAACGTTGTGCTTTCTCGATAGCGTAAGAAGAGACTCTCCTGAGGAGAAGGCGTAAGGCGGATGGCTTCCATGGGTCCCATCGTTGCAAGACGTATTGCCCCCGGAGTCTGTGTGGTTTTGTGATGAACTAACCGAGATCATGCGGTCGGAAGCGTTTGATGAAGGATGGATCTGGTGAAGCCTAGCGCCATGGACAGTTCGTTTGTCAATCCCCTTGTAGAACATATTTTCATCGACTACAATAAATGAAAGAATATAGGTCGAAATATGGAGGTGATTAGTGGTTTGATTACTGCATGCCTTTCGTTTTCTCGTTTACCACAAAGCCTCCCCCAACGCTGAAGTATTCATTAGTAGCTAGAAGTTCACCTTCTTCTCCAAAAACACTAAAACGCATCCCGTTGGAATGTGTTTTGAGCACTCGGTCCCAGTGCCAAACCATGTCACGCTCAATGTTGTACACGATACGGTGTTTGCCACCAAGGAAAAGCGTTTTGTTTGAGACAATGGACTCGTAACGAGTTGGGATGGTACCAGTATCAATCGTTTCTGGATCTGAGCCTAAAGTGCTTATTTAGTGAAGGTGGGAGTATGTGATCGAGTATTACCTTCTAAGCCCAACAGGATTGCTTGTGGCGTATGATGTCTTGAATTGAGGCGTAAACCCTATTTGATGTTTTTGTATCATGACTCTTACCCTTTGCCTACATGAATCTCAGCTAACTGTAAAAGACCGCACGAACACTTGGGTTACGAGCATACCTGTGGCTGCAAGCGATCCATATCTATATGAATTATTAACTCTTGGAGTCTAATCCGAGACAAAGAGACTGGCTTACAAGGTGACTTTCAAGGTCCTGACCTGTAACGCCATGGTTTCAGGATCTACATTCTAGGCAACAACGTTAACATACCTCGCTCAACATGTTGAGCTCTTCAAGGTCAGCAATGAATATTTTGCCAGCACGCATTGGACCGACTGTATGAGAAGATGAGGGGCCGACTGTACGGATCAGGGAAGCCAGAATTGAGCACATTGGATGAGTTTTGAAAAATGCTACACACCACCAATGCTGAAAAGATCGAACGTAGAGATCACAGCGTGTTCAGGTAGTTGAAGTGGTGAGCTTTCGGAATGTTCGCCCTCCTGTGCTCCCAACTCCACGGCTGAATTGCTGGCTTTCCTGGTGATTGCCCGTCTTAGAACCCAACTGTGAGGCCGCCATCGATTAAGACAAGGCGTCAAAAGAAATCTTGGAATAGCGCGCATTTTGAAAAATGAAATGACAACTCAAACAGAAAATAATTAAGCCTAGTGTATTGATCATGTTTTCGGAAACATGGCGGTATTCAACTACCGGCCGGACCTCCGTTTCTCGTTAAGGCAACTTCGATCAAATTTGCAATTATACCATGGAATCTGTGTCTTTGGCCCAAGCCACCCCATATGCTGATGTGCTGAGGACTAAGTCCATACAAATGATGTACAACCTAACTGAAGCTGATTACCATCCTTTCTAAAGCTAACGGTTTACATAGGACTATAACAATAGATTCAGTGCCCAGTCCATGTCTTAGGCTATTATACGCAGGAAAGGATCAACAAAAAAAACAGGATCTGCACTATATTCGACGCACCTTAACCTCGTCACCTAGCTTCTTCACAAGGACCATAGGGCGCTCCGCCGTCTTAAGCCCCATCTCACCTTCATCCCACGTGTAGCTTACCGCAATGGCCAATTTCGTTCCGTCACAGTTGAAAGAAAGAGATGAAATGGGGTTTGTAAACTTCTGGTATTGACGTAGGCGCTTCTTCACCTTATGGTCCCAAATTGAGACTGTTGCGTCAGAGCCTGCGGATGCAAAAGTATTATATCTGTGGTGACTATGAGTGTTAAGATAGATGGCATGAATTGGAAATATTACTTTGGATGAAAGGCAAGGGCGTTGACAGGCCACACATGGTCGACATCGTCAATAGTTTGTCGGTGGCACTTGAAGGCATATTTTCTTTCTTGTGCAGCGGGCGAAGGATCAAAATATTCAACTGCAATTCGGCCTTCCACAGATGCCGTCGCATAACCTGCCAGCGATTTGGCTAAGAAAAAGTAAGCTGAGATATAAAGGAGGCATACCTTGACCGTCAGGCATGCATGCAAGCGATCTCGTCATAAACTTGAGGCTGCTCTCGCGCTGTTGTGCTGGTGTGTCCATTTTGCGAATATCATAAATATTGAATAATCTGCTGGCCAACGCGACGACGAGGGTGTTATTTACAAGGTCTAGCTGATAAATCCGCTCGGGCGTTTCGTGCGATGATTGTTGGGGGACCATCGCGCGCGAGTCCCAGAATCGTAGGGTACGATCCCATGAACCGGTTATCAGAAGGCCTATATATCAAGTCGGTACGTCTCCAGTCCAAAATGAGTGAACCCACTGGAGTCACGAGAATAGGCCATGGTCGAGATACTGTCATTATGTGCACCGAGGTTGCGCATGTTTTCTGTGCCAAAGTCCAGTCTGTGGAGGTTATAGAGATCAAAAGGGCCAATCGACAGGCTGTAACCTACTCTCTAACGAACGTATCTAGGCCTCCGCTGAATCCATGCGTAGCATCGGAAAAGCAGCAGGCCAAAACAGGCGCTCGGTGATCAAATTTGGCCTTTATTTCACTTTCCTTTCCGCCTTTCTCCCCAACCTCGTATAACCTAACACTCTAGTCGCTGATTGAGTGAAGCTGGGCGTAATGGAACGGACATACGTACTGTGTCCCATGATGAAACCAACAGCTGGTTCGGATTTGAAGGAGAATACTGCACGGATGAGATGCTGTCAAAGGGCGGCGAAGGGAGTGTCAAAGTACTTTGTTCATCTTTGATATAAACCATTAGATTTCGTATGTGACCTACTATCAAAACTGAATATACATACCGCTCATGACGAACTAGACGTGTAGTGAGAGCTCGCTCGCTCAAAAAAATATCACTGTTACGTAATAACAAATAGTGTATGGCTACTTATGGCCTTTTACAGAACGTACATGTATTGTTAACGAAAATCATCAAGTTACAAGTTATTGTTAAGGACGGTTAATAACAAATCCCAACTTTGTTCAGGAGATAAGTCAGTAATATTTCGACACACAAGAGTTTCGACACGTTAAGCGTGCCTCACAGTGCCGTGAGCCAGAGTTCTGCTCACCATTCCCAGCCCCATAGTTCCTATGCTGCCAGAAACGCTGGCGCCGCCTCCGCTGCTCAGGGCACCAATGAGAAGATCACGACAACACCGAGCTCTTTCTCTCCGTAGAACGAACCAGCTGCCAGTGTCACACGGGACTGCGAGAGGCATAGCTATAACGCCTTTGTCCTCAGCATTCCTAACAACACGCACAAGAGTGTCCATCTCTGCCTCGGAGTCTAATAGCTCCAAGTCCTCTGGCATATCTTCGCCCATCTCTTCAGCCAAACGCACCGCGGCAGCGGCGGCTTTTTTCCCCGATTTTTTGGTAGCTCCAGGATGCCCAGCCTTTTTGTTATTCAGAGTTGTAGGGTCGATACCCAGAGCAGCAGCAGCTTCATCTGCGAGACGTTTCTTTTCTAGCTTTTCTTTTTCTCGTTTTTCTTTCTTCTCTGCCTTCGTCTCCCTCTTCACAGGCTCTACAAAGTTTGGATTATTCGCACGCTGCCAATCGAGGAGCAAATCATCATAGTTTCTAGATCGTCCTTGAACGGCACGTTTAGCGCCCATAGAATGAGATTTGCAGGTCAAGGAGCGAGAACATGGAAGATTTTTGTCATTTATGACACCACATTGCCTGTCATAGTCCACCGGACCTTTCGCACGACCTTTAGTAACTTTGGTAGCTGGTTTGGCTTTCTTCTTGGGAGGGAGAGATGAGTCGTCGAGAGCCGGTGAGACTTTTCGCTTCTTGGAAGTTTTTTTCGCGTCTGTTTGTCGATACGGCTGAGAAGTGCGACTGAGAGTATCGGGCATGGAAATCACCTTCGACTTCTGACCCAACCTTGACCTTGACATGCTTCTTCCCCCCCAAACGAATAATGATGCAATTATCTTTTGAAAAATGAATATAATGTGGCAATGGAAGTCAAAAAGAATCGAAAACCTGAATGTTCTGCCATGAAACTGCGTAGAATGGGTTTTTTACATTCCTTGCATTTGACAACACCAATATCTGATGCTGAGGTTAAGGGTTGAGCGCCAAAAAGCTTCATGTCGCGAGCAGAAAGCCATGACGTGGGCGGGGATGGCAGAGTAGACGGCTCTGAAGGAGTAATGGGTACATCCCATGAGAATGGAGGCGACGCTGCACTGGATGAGCTAGGGCTCAACGGCTTTAGTTTGAGTGTCATTTGAAAAGCGTCTTGTTTACGGAGTTACGCCAAGAGTCACACCCAACAACCTGGTCACAACTTAGAGAGAATAAGATACAAGACAATTATCGTAGTCCATTGCTACCAAGGTCTACGTTCTACAAATAAAACTCTGGTTTGCGTGCGTTGATGCCGTACTCCGCCAAAGCAGAACTTAGATCATCCATTGTCAGAGTGGTTCGCGTCTTGTCCTATAGAAGTTGGTAGAAAACATCAGGACCAGCGGGAAGATGCCAATTACTAGACACAGAATGGACCTTGATTGAACCAGGGCCGCTCAACGGCTGGTTTACCCTCGCTCTACTGCCACTGGCGTTTGTCCTAATGCGTGCATGTTGATATGCGTCTGCTGCTATATCGGAAACAAATTTCTGAGCAGCAAGCGAGAGGAGTCGCTTCCTAAGATACTTTCTGTGAGACTTCAGGAAAAGCAACGATCTTATACGCTCACAATCTAACGTCTTCACACTCAAAACCTACACGCTGGAGATAATAGTCTGTGACCTCGTTCGGAATCTAGTGTCGACTAAATGAAAGAAGATGACAAAACTAACACAGAACCCACTAGAGGCTCATAGTTATCTAGCATGAGCATGAACTCAGCCAACGTACAGTCCTTTCGAGCATCCTCGACCACTTGACGAGTCTGAAGTAGTGCCGACGACGCCGTAGGATCAGCTACAGCTACTGGTTGAGCAGACTGAGCTTCTGTCGAGGACTGAAAGGGTGTAGATGAGGTCGAAGGTCCCAAGGTTGACGTCTGCTGAGGTGTAGCCGACATAACCAGGTGGTTGTGTAAGAATGGTCACACATAGCGGACATTTCGGAGCTGACGGAGTTTAAATTCTTGTACAAAAACAGGCAGAGTTGCAAATTAAACAAACATCTTTCTTTTTCTTCCCCTACAACGTGAATCATTCTGGTAAGGCTCCTCACCTCTGTGGCTCTTTTTCCCAACATGATGCTTGAGGCATTTGGCTTTACGCAGGAGCGCACCCTGCACTGCAGAAACTCATCTCAGCTACCTTCGGGCGAGGCTGCTTTGGTAGTCATCGACCCGCTATCTCTGAAAAAAAAAATTCCTTCTTTTTGTTCGCATATGCTACCGTGATAGACTTGCTAATACACCTTGTTTGTCCGTTCCAGCTCCAGCCGAGATTTCCGGATCGTAATGTGTACTATATAATTTTGTGGACCTTTTATATTATCGTGATGTCGTATGAAATGAAAAACGGATCGTTGTACCCCAAAAACATTTGAATACACAACATTAAGCACATAGTCAGACTGTCAGTACTACATACGTACTGACAAGCACATTCGCCTATAAAAATGTATGTGATTGATTGGCTCTGGACAGGAACGGAACCGGACAATCCCGCCCTCTTGAGTATCAATGAGACAGGGGTGTACGACACCGAAAGGAGCACACTCTGAAACGATTTTCACCTCTCTAGCTAAACTTGCATCTCCTTAACACCAACGGTACACCTTCCCAATTAGCACCAACCGCCACACATCTCTGGTCGAGTGACCAGTCACAGCTCGTCTATTGTCTTGGTATCGATTAAGGCACCCCAGTCGTGCACATCTCAACCACAAACCTTGCCACTTTATAAAGCATACGTCAAATCGCAAAAATGACCTCTGATGTCGTTCACAAAGGCGAGGCGAACGATAACTTTGGAGCGCGGAAGCTTGGGTTGTCTTGCGCAGAGTGCCGGCGGTGCATTTCTCTTTGATATGAATGTCAACTACTCTGTTTACAATCTTCCAATCTTCTCCTAGGTCGAAACTGAAATGTGATAGGTACTCATAATCACCTTATCCACAGATGTCTTATACTCACCCAATGCAGGATATTTCCATGTCAATCATGCATCAGGCATAACCTATTCAAATCCAACCTTTTATTCATGTACTGAATCGGCGTATACTAGACGCGGATGTTCGGGTATTTGTCCAGACGGTAAGTCTTATCACTCTCAATTCACAATACCGCACACTCAACAACTTTACAGGCACTCTAGCGGCGACTAAAGGAAACAAGTAAGCTAATACCGCTAGTAGTCCCTCTGATTGATCTGCAACTGCTCAGGGTGCTTATGGCACAAGCCCAGAGGCTCTCTGAGCAAGTGAAATCTTTAAACTCCAGGGTACGCGAGTTAGAAGCTGCACTAGTTCAGACTCGGTCCGGGGAAGAGAAAAACAACTCCCAGACAAACTTAGACGTGGATGTATTCCATGACGAGGGAATCAAGTCTGTCTCTGAGGCCATAGGGTCCCTTTCACTTGGCATCGATGGGCAGGCAAGATATCATGGCGAATCTGCGGGGTCAGAAGTACGTAATTTATCGATTCTGACCACACTTCCAGCTAAAGTCGTAACCGCATAGTATCTGCAGGATCTTCTCCCTGTAAGCTATTTATACACCGATATTTACACCTTTTCCTCATTATGTCTGACAGAAGGACGAGACTCCACTTTCTCAACGAATTCAGCCCGACCTCCCCAACGAAATTCTTATCCTTATGGGCTCATTTCCTTTTGGGTTCAAAGACTGTCCTTACAACAAGTCTATCTTTATCCGTTATTTACCTTCGAGACAAAGGGCAGTTGAGCTAGCTTGCATCTATTACAGAAGCGTAGCCTGGATGTATGTCACTCAGTCACACTTCACCCTTATTCTAAACTGTTTTCAGGTATGACCCCATATCTTCGGATGACTTTTCAACTTCAATTCTCGACCCGATTTATGGCACCGATAGCTACCCAAGCACAGATGCCTTGCATTCCCATCGACTTGCTGTGTTTTTTATGGTTCTAGCTAATGGTAACCTTTACGACTCACATCCTTCTGCAACTTCTGTTGCCGAACATTACTATGCTTTGGCACGCGCGGCCCTGTGCCTGGACTCCGTTCTCTTAGAGGTAACTTGTGCTACGGTACAAGCGCTATTTCTCGTCTTCCGATTCATATACAACGCGAGTCAAGCCAACAAAGAGGAAAGATGGTTGCTGACAGGACTAGCCACCCGAGTTGCTCAGACCGTAAGTATATATCTTATCTACTGTTCATGCAGGTGACATCACAGCTATTTTTCGACGCAAAGATTGGACTGCGTAGGTTTTTGACGCTCACCTATCATGAATACCTGCTCACATTCCTTAGAACGCGATAGTGCAGGATGGAATCTTGAACCAGAGGAGGTTCAGCGGCGCAGGCGGGTTAGTTTTCCTTGTTTTCATAGTATACCTTGTTTTAGCTTCTTCTGCCCAGCTCTTCTGGGAGCTCTTCACGTGGGAGAATTGGTCGGTCAGTACACAACACTACCATTGCCATCAACCCAGAGTTCATCCCAGAGACAGAGCCTCGTCCATGGACGACCTGGTTCTCTTTTCGTTCAACACACTGATTGCAAATTCCCTGAAGACCTAGAACCTTTTATTGATCTATCTGGTAAACGCGAGATAGGATGTGCGAAGTTTTCTCCTATCAAACTCATGATCTTATTACTTATGGCGTAGTTCATGCCTGGAAATTCCGTTACTCTGCAGAATGCCTTTCTATATCAGTGGAGCATGTCTTTAGTATAAGAACGCCTCCATACTCAGCTTTACTCAGCATCGACCAAAAAATCCGTAATTTTGCCATCCCGAAGCACTTACGCTGCCCCGAAGGAAATTCAAATCCTGAGTATTCATGGTCGAACGATTCTGCCCGAGCACTACAGCAATACTGCGCACTATGCGTTAGAGACTCCAGTTCGTGCCTTTCCTTCACATTCCATAAGTTAGCGTTCATGTCAGAGTAGATCTACTTTATATCCATCGGAGCTACTTTGCTCAAGCTATCCGAGAAGCGCCCGATGATCCTTTTAGACACAGATATAAACCTTCAGTTCTGGCGACCTATCGAGCATCTTGTCGACTTATATCCACCCTCAAAAGTCTGTACCCAGTCTGTCCCCTCGCTTCAAGTGTCTGGTTTTTTTGGTCTGGTATATTTTCTTCTTGCGTATGTGTTTATCCTGCATCACTGCCCCGCCATCTGATTACCACGGTAGGTTGTCCTTGGTGCTCTTGTTGTGGAAAGCCCCGGTTGCACACTTGCAAGGGATGCCATGAGTGAACTACAAACGGCACTTCCCTTTTTTGAACAAGGATCTCGGCAATGCCGACCATCATCAGTTTGGGTACAACCACTATCTTTCTCTTCTGTATACCTATGTTTCTGACCACTTGAACTTCCTCAGACGTTTCTTCAGAAACTGCACAAAAGAGCCTCTACTTCCTATACTTCTTTTCAAACTGGCCTGAACACTGATATTCACAATTCCGGATCGACCAATGAACCCGATGAACTTGAAGTACTAGGAGGTCGCAAGTCAGTTATCACCACGAGGTCGAACCCAAACTCACCTGCTCATGTAACCCCTGGATCCCCTTCTACCCTCAACCAAGATACCGCTCCTGGAAGCAGTCCTATTAGTCAGCCCGCAGTTGCAGAAATGCCAGAATATTATCAGTCCATGGATGCATCTGCCAGCCCGATTCAAAAAAGCCAGCTCGATGACAGTATACTTCGCTTCGAAGACCACACCTTTTCCCTAGGAAAAGTTACTCATCATGTCATGTCTGCTGAACAAGCTGCAACTATATCCACTACATATATGACGGATTCTACACCAGTACCGGTGACAACCGATTCTATACGCCACCACAACGCCACAACAAATATGACAAACGCATGGCATACACTATATTCTTTACCACAGCACCCCGCTTACTCTCATCAAATTTCGGCCAATTTCCTACCCTACGAACCGGCACCGCCAGCACATCCCTCTCACTCAGGAGCAACTCCATACGGTTATCAGCAACGATTGATACAAGAACAAAATCAAGTTGATGTCTGGGGAAATTATATGATGGGCTTCGGATCCTGAGCTTAGAACGTGGTTCAGAGGAAAGTTTTTGGTGGCCTAGTCTCTAGTGTAACAAATGTAGCAGTAGCCGTGGACCTCATCCATCATCCAAAATACTAGGTTGTGTAAACGGGAAGGAAGCTTCCCCCGCGCATTGTATTCGGTACCCTTGTATGATAGTCGTCAGATCCGATTATACGTAGTTCAGCCGAGTCAGCGTACTGTCATGTAATGTCCATTTGAATTAAACTTTCATCCGCTAGCGGCACATTCGAGCTTGTATCCGCTAATTCCATAGCAGATAAAAGTACCTCGATATTCGGAGAGACGGAAAAACTTTTAGTGACCTCCCCTAAAACAAGCAACCGGTCTTTGTTTTTATCCAAGAACGCAGCTTGCTGGAAGAATGAGGATTGTGTGGCGGTAGTAACCTGGATATCATTGATGAGTTTCACGGCAATTGATAAATAGGCTAGCCCACGTCAAGCACTACTCCGTTGACTAGACGCATTTTGGCAGCACCACTGCGATAAATTTCGAGCCTCCCAATGATACCATCCACTGTCACTTGTGAGTTTTCTGTCGCTGCAGTTGGGTCTTTGACTGCGCTAACCCTTGAACCAACACTAGCGGCCGCTTGTGTTATTTCGGGATTTGCTGTATTCCCGTCGGCTGGTTGTGGAGATGATGGGTCTGACTGAACGAATGTAGGGAACGGGACAGGAAACTGAAACAAGTAGATGCGGTCGTCTTGCACCTGCCGAGCCTATAATACATATTGAGCTTTGATATAAATGCGGTGAAGCTACGCCCTTAACCTTGTTAACATCAGTCGCGCCAGAAAAATCTTCCAATACACCGTTAGGATCCTGTTCATCGCTTGTATCGCCGAGGTCAAGCACATTGGCATGGTCACTCTCCTTAAAAGTTGCTGATTAGAGTTAGTAATAAACGTATGCAAAATCACACGAAGATCACACCAGTAGTTGTGAAAAGCTCCTGTTTCTGTGTTCCTTTGTACCTGCTTTCCTTTCGCAGGCTCTCTGGGGCCATGAAATCCAATTGGCGGACGCTCCCCATATCAACGATTTCAACACCTTGTTCAGGATCGGAGTAAACCTCCACGTCTTCTTCGTTCTTTGTGCCTGCATCATTCTGAGCGCCAGGTGCACTGCGTAAATGGCTTGACCCTGGGATCGCGTTCAAGCCTGATACCGAGACGGGAGCAAGATTGGTTTGCGGAACGGTCCGTCGTGCAACATTACTCCCCGAGTATGTGGGTCCCATTGCGAATGGTCCACTAGCAGTCATCTCGACCTCTGAACGTGAAATGCCTCTGCCCTTTCCCCTTCCTCTGGCCTCACCACGCCCTTTACCACGAAAACTACTAGTTGAAGTCGGTGGAGTGGCATGTGGTAGAGGTTCCTAATAGCGTTTAGCTGAAAGGATATCAGGGGGTGATACATCATGACATACCGGTTTAACTTCCCTGGTAATGCGAGTGAGTGCACTTGAATGAACTATTGTTTTGATGGCTTACTCCTTTTTCCTTCTAGACGGCAAAGTTGGCACGAATTTGAGTTTTTGGGTGCCTTGCCGAGTGACATCACCTTGTTTTTTAGCAAGGCTGGTGATGGCTTTGATAGGTGGTAATTCGCTGCTGAATCCATCTGGCATTGTTTTCTGTACACATATACGACATGGTTTCTGTTCATATGTACTTACCTGAGCCTCGACCTGACATGTTGTAACGATGGACTGGAATTAAAGATGAGATGCACGTGATGCATGATCGATTATTGACCACTAATCTTATCACTTATCACATTCTACAAAATAAAATAAAATAATTTCCAGCTCCTGACCATATTTCTCCAGCCTGCAGCCCAAAAGTCTAGGCGTACAAATGTCTGAAGGTTCTGAAGTTGAACACTTGCGAGTCACTTATAATTATATACATAATCTCATTCGACATGTCACCCCGAAAATCGCCACAGAATTCGACCCAGAGCTCATGATAGCCATTGGTAGATTGTCTTGTCCTGTGCTTTCGGACCTCCATTCATGTTCTCTTTTATACAGGTGGAGGGCAAGCTTGATTTTTCTCCCTTCGTAATCAATCGCATTAACTACATCGTTACAGAGGGTTTTTTCCAGCGCGGGTTATGGTGAGCAGCATCCCTAACAGCTCATAACCGAGTTTGATCATTGATACTACGATGGGCAAAAGCGCACCTTTTTTAGGGAGTTTACTGACAAGAAAACGCTTCAAATTCAAGCGATCGGACTATCTCTATACGAACCACTACCCGGTACCACCCAACAGCAGATTGGGAAGGAGGTAGTAAGGACTCAGTGGTTGCAAGTATCGAAAGTTTCTCAGCCCAAGTTTCTTTGGGAAGTCTCACGCCGCCATAGGTCTCCTAATCCTGGTAAGCTCTTACTCGGGAAGAAGATTCTTATTGTGGTGGGTACTCCAGCGGCGTACAACATCCATAAAAAACTGGTCATCATGTGTTTAGGACGAAGTGGACGACACGCGCAAGACCCTCGCGTGAGTAGCATTAAATTTGTCTGTTTGTTTGTTTTCCCATAACTTCGGCTGGTGATAGCTATGCTCTTACCGAGCTTCGGAAAGATGTCGAAGAGGAGCTACTCTCTCATCCCGAATCTGAGCGTGAGACATTGCGTGCTGCCACCGAATTTGCCGTCTTCGTTGTTCATAACAAAAGGAAACCCAAGCTAGCAGAACTTCTCCCAGGAATCCCGTGAGTCATTAGTGACTGCTCAATTATTTCAACTCTGATTCATCATACCAGGTACTACGCCGGGGAAGACGTGGAGGATGTTTGGTAAGCAATCTCGAGCTCCTGCACCTGGTCCATGCTGACCAAATTTCCAGGCTGGATTACCCTTGGGAAGCCGTGTAAGATTTGCAACGGGCTCTGACCACGCACTGTTCATCTTATTGGCCTTTCAGAAATATTGAGGAGCATGATCGTCTTGCCTCCTTGGATAGACAAACGTCGTCGCGCGCGTAAAACTCAAGTTGTTCGTTGTTGGTAATAGGTGGATCATGGTGCTTTTTTGTGTGAAACCATACTCAACTAGTCCCTCTTCGGCCAGTACCAATATATTTAAAGTTATCGCCATTTTTGAGTAGAGAAATAATTTTACTTAGCACGTTACAGTAACTTGAATAGGATGGCCACTTATGGGTTTTTTGCTTTCACCATGCTGGCAGCCTTAGGCGGTCTAAGCTAACTACAACATGCCAATGATCCATGAGCGGAGACTACACGATGATCTTCTGACGTGGTTGGTCACGACCCTAGCACAAAGTGTCTGTAAAACGACTTCGGCCACGGTGGTCTCTGACAAAGGAGTCGGGTGGGTACTGATCTGAAAATAACGTAACCGCACTGTGCAACCCTTTTTTGCCGAATTCGATTCCGAAAACTCCAAAACAAAAAAATAGGGCCTTATTAATAAATTCACTGGTCGCTCAAAGCCACTTCACTTCTCGAGGTGCCTTTCAACTAGCACTCGTGGATGGCTGAGGAAATTGATTACGAGGCTCTGCCAGCGAACGCTGGGTTTGCGGTGTGTTAGCGTCTTATTTCTTCTGCTCCGCAACGCTCACGAAAACGACATAGGTAAACATGTTAGCCGGTGCGCTAGTAAGTTTGCTGCTTGTTTGTGGAATGGTGCCGTATTGAGATGTAACTTGAAGGCAGGCATATCCGAGCATGCAGTCATGTTCCCGGTGGATAGCATCAAAGTTAGTGTTTGAAGGGCATGAAACGACCTTTTTTTTATACATAATTTCGTGACAGACGCGGATGCAAGTTTTTGCTACGTCTCCTGTGGCAGTCTACAGCGGTGTAGGTAATGCGTTTACGAGGATCTCATCAACGGAAGGGATGAGGGCGCTTTGGCGAGGGGTTTCATCTGTAGTGTTAGGCGCTGGGCCAGCTCACGCGGTACATTTTGGAACACTAGAAGCAGTAAAGGAGTTTGCGGGAGGTAACGAAGCGGGAAACCAGTGGATGGCAACATGTGAGCAACTTCGTTGCCTTGCTTAGTTTGTTTATCTCACACAATATTCTTTAGCATTGGCAGGAGCATCGGCCACGATTGCTAGCGACGCTTTGATGAATCCATTCGACGGTAGGTCGTGATCAATCAAGCGATTTCATCATTTACATGACCGATGGCATGAACTAGTGGTCAAACAACGAATGCAGGTGCATAAATCAGAGTTTCGATCTGTGTTTACGTGTGCGCGGGTAGTATACCGGAATGAGGGTCTGGCGGCATTCTACGTATCATATCCGACAACTTTGGCGATCTCGATACCTTTCAACGCGATACAATTTACTGTGTACGAGCAACTGAAAAGATTTATGAATCCATCCCATCAGTATTCTCCGACTACCCATATCGTTTCCGGAGCAGTAGCTGGTGCCGTTGCGGCCGCAGTGACAACGCCATTGGACGTGGCCAAGACGATTCTGCAGACTCGGGGGACGTCCACTGATGTTGACATTCGTGGGGTGAGGGGAATGACTGATGCATTTCGCGTGATATGGGAGCGTGATGGTGTTCGGGGATTTGGACGGGGACTTGTGCCGCGCGTGTTGACCATCATGCCTAGTACGGCCCTTTGCTGGCTGTCGTACGAGTTTTTCAGTGCGTCTGGATCTAAAATTCATTGACCCATGACTAACTTTTATTATTATTATTATTATTACGCAGAGGCTGCTATTCGTACAGACTAGACTAGAGATACCTACTATGACATAATATTTCTCATCTTGAACTCTTACCGCCACCATCTCTACTTTATACCTAATGTCCCAGACCAGGCGCGAGCCCATAAGCCCAATCACGCCGAAAACGCCAGCTGATGAAGGTATAGAGTTCTTTCAGTCACAGCCAGGCTCGAGAGAGCCCCATGTACGCGTATACGAACTCTATCTCGATGTAGATGGTGGGCCCCACAAGGACCGTTCAGTGGGTCGCAAACTCTTGTTAGACTTATGTTATTCCTTAATCGGTTGTCGTACAGTACATACGTCTTCCACCTGCATACTCCCCCTACGTTCTTCGTATCTCGATCGAAGCAGGAACACTCCCGGCCAGAAACGGTGTCTTGAAGACAAATTTTCCGCTCGATGGCGGCCGCTTTGCACGCGATCGATTCACCGAAAGAAAGTAAGCCGTTTAGCCTCGCGTAAATACGCGCATATATTTTATCGTTGATCGCCTTTATATAGGCTGCCTACGGACTACTCTAAATCGATTCATGTTGACCTTCCCATATCCCATGCAGGTGCCTTTATTTACTGGCTGGAATACGACGGCGAGGCGTCAAGTCAGCGAATGAAGGGACGAGAGGGCTATTTTAACATTGATCCCATTCTCAAAGTCAAAGCCCGGTCCCCCATTTTAGACCCCCAGACATTGAAGCCCCTGTCCCCCGCCGATGGAGGCGCGCTCATCAGTCAGGATGGTTATGTCAACCTTCCTTTGAGCGCTCTGTCAATCTTGACTGTCGTATCAAAATGGATGGGTCCCATTGAGCAATGGCGGAACCATTTTGAAGAGGCATCACAAAGGGGCTACACAATGTTACATTGGACACCTTTACAGGAACGGGGAGAGAGCGCAAGCCCTTACTCGCTCCGAAATCAGCTACGATACGACCCCGACGTCAGCGTTGATGCCACCAAGGTCGATAGTATCCTTAAAGTTGCAAGAAACGAGTACGGCTTACTAGCCCTGACTGACGTTGTTCTCAACCACACTGCAAACGATAGTCCGTGGCTTATACAACATCCGGAAGCTGGTACGAAGCAGCTACATAATGTTAGTGCCGATTTGAACTAATGGCTATCACTGTTCTAGGTTTTAGTCCCGCTAATTCGCCCCACCTGGCTCCAGCACTCGAACTTGATACTGCCATGCTTGATTTCTCTGGTTCACTAGAAGCAAAGGGCCTTCCAACCTCAGTCAACTCCGAGTCAGATGTTGATTTACTCCTTGGCGCGTTCGGCAACGTCATCCAAGACTTGAACCTCTGGGAGTATTATGTTCTTGACTCTGTCACTGAGAGAAAATCCGTCAAAGAAATCTTGATATCCGAGCCAATTCTGCCTTGGTCAGGGCCGGATGTTCAAGGAAAGAATGTTGTAGAACTTGCAGAGATCATCAGACGCCAGAATGGAGTCGAGGGAATGGGCACATTTGCTTCCAGGTTTTGTGTAAAGGTTGAAGCACGCGTCGCTGCTGCACTTGTTAAGGCTGCCTTCACGGAGCTTACAGATCCCGACGCCCTCGCAGAGGCTTGGGCCAAAGTAGTGGACGTGATCAATGTCCCGCTCTATGAAGAATGGAAAGAGGACACGACGACGGCTCTTGAACATATAAAAAATAGGATCAAATACACTCGGCTAGACGCTCATGGTCCGAGATTGGGTAAGATCACCAGACTGTAGGTGTTACATCAATTTGTATGTTTTATGTTTAACGTATAGCTTAGGAACCCTCTAGTCGAACCCTACTTTACTTGCTTAGCTCCTTGCAGCGTAGACCCCTTAGTGTATTCTCTCGCCAATAATGGATGGATCTGGGACGCTGATCCTCTTCAAAATTTTGCTCTACTTCCTTCCAAGGCTTATCTGCGTAGAGAGGTCATTGTATGGGGAGATTGTGTCAAGTTGCGCTACGGGTCTTCCCCAGCTTCGAACCCCTGGCTCTGGAACCATATGTCACTGTACGTGACATCCCTTGCGCGTGTATTTGATGGATTTCGCATCGACAATTGCCACTCTACACCACTAGAAGTAGGTACCGTGATGCTTGATGCGGCGCGCGTGGTGCGGCCTGACTTGTACGTGTGTGCCGAGCTGTTTACTGGGAGCGAGGAGATGGATTACGTTTTTGTTCGAGCACTCGGGATTAACAGTCTGATCAGGGAGAGTGGCAATGCGCCAGATCCAAAAGAGCTATCACGACTCATCTACAGACATGGAATTGGCAAACCTATCGGTCTGTACTTTGATTCAACCTTGGATTTCATGCTCAATTTGCCAAAACATCAGGCTCCATGGATAGTGCTTGTATGACACGCATTGAGGATCTCCCTTCTCCGACTGGGAAAGGTCCAATGCGCACCTGCATCGTTAGCCCGCTGAACGGCGCCCTCCCTCATGCTCTATTCTATGACCTTACCCATGACAACGAATCACCCTTTGATAAACGATCTGCTGAAGATGCACTCTCTACTGGTGCCCTCGTAACCTTCAGTTATAGTGCGGTTGGCTCTGTTAAGGGGTTTGACGATATATATCCTAAGATTTTAAATCTTGTTAACGAACGACGTTTATACGACGTGACGGGCCTTGGTCATCGGAGTGGTATCGCGAGAGCCAAAAGAGTGTTGAATCACCTGCACCTAGAAATGGTACTTGGTGGATTTGAAGAGGGACACGTCCATCAGGAAAATGATGTACGTATTCCATCACACACATAATAGACAATTGATAACCGTGCCCACCTCCCCTCAGTACATTATCGTTCATCGTGTACAACCAATGTCACAAAAAGGGTACCTACTAATTGCTCATACAGCATTTCACAAGGGCCCAAAGAATCGCGACTTGGGTGAGCAATTTTCACTTGGGAGGCTTATCACCAGTCAAATAAATATGATATCCCAGTCAATCCTATCAAGTTACGCCGAACCAGAGTCAAGTTTATCATGGGCGCAAGTATTGAAATCTCATCATACGAGTTCAACGCGGACCCAGAATCCTTACGTGGCCTTCCCTCTAAGCTTGTTGAAATGGATCCTATCTTTGCACCACAAGGCTTGGATGACGAAGGTCCCTACACGGAGATTGTCGTTCCAGAATATTTCCCTCCGGGCAGCATCCTGCTCTTTGAAACCCAACTGCAACAGCACGATGTTGAGCTCGACGCGTTCTGCTCTGAGGGAGTACAGGAAGCGTTCAATGGTCTTGACCTTGTTGACCTCAACGCCATCCTATATCGTACTGATGGCGAAGAACGTGATGCAACAAATGGTAAATTTGGGACATATGATGTACCGGGGCTAGGTAAGATGGTGTATTGTGGCTTGGAAGGCTGGATGCATCCTCTTCGTCATATTATGAGATACAACGACCTCGGCCATCCTCTTTGTGCACATCTCAGGGATGGTAGATGGGCGCTGGATTATGTTCACGCGCGTTTGATGCAGTAAGTCTTCTATTTTTTGTTAATACCTCTTCTGACACATTTCGGTAGTCAAGTCGACACCCTTCCGAATCTAGAAAGACCGGCTCTATGGCTTGAAGAACGTTTTAATCGTGTGGCTAGCAATGTCCCAAACTTCATGCGCCCAAAATACTTTGCGCTGGTCATTGCTGAAGCGTACAAGGCGGCCCGCCGCGCTGTCATTGAACAATGTTCTGAATTTGTTGCTTCTGGACATCCTTTTACCCATGATCTCGCTATGTGTGCTGTACAAATGCATGGTTTGGTAGGTTCAGCGTCTCTAGACCCTAACAAGCCTACGTCTACCCTCGCCGCTGGACTACCACACTTTGCAGCTGGGTGGGCAAGGTGTTGGGGACGTGATGTGTTCATCTCCTTGACTGGACTTTTCCTAACGACGGGGAATTTCGAAGCAGCCAGGAAGCACATCCTAGCATTTGCATCAACTCTTAAGCATGGTCTGATTCCCAACCTTCTTGATTCCGTTCGTAACCCTCGGTGCATATGATTTGCTTCAGATCATGCACTCCAACCTGACACCTTTACTTCAGCTACAACTCTCGCGATTCTCCCTGGTGGATGTTACAGAATATCCAAGACTATGTTGCAAACGCGCCGAATGGGCTCGCTATACTCTCCGAGCCTGTCAAGAGGCGGTTCCCGAAGGATGACACATGGGTTTCGTGGGATGACTCTCGTGCCTATGCTTACTCAAGCACTGTTTCTGAAGTCATACAGGAGATCCTGCAGCGTCATACGGACGGAATCCATTTCAGAGAACATAACGCTGGACCGAACTTAGACATGCAGATGAAGGACGGAGGGTTTGACATCGATATTCAGGTGGATTGGGGAACAGGTTTCATCTTAGGTGGGAACGAGCACAATTGCGGCACTTGGATGGACAAGATGGGAGAGTCGCAGAAAGCAGGAACGAGAGGTGTCCCCGGGACCCCACGGGATGGTGCACCAGTCGAAATCACTGGACTGCTTATGAGTACATTGAGGTGGTTGAACGAATTGTCAGTGCTTGGATGTTTCCCGTTTGATGGTGTTCGCGCAAATAGTAAGTGCGAGGTCTTCTCGCAGCAGATTGCTAAGCGCGTGTTCCTCAAGTCAACGGAGCACAAAAACTTGTTACATACAAGGAATGGGCAGACTTGATCCAGAAGTCATTCGAGAAGTGCTACTACGTGCCCCTGGGTAAGCTCTTCTTTCTTCCTCGAACTCGCCCTGCCTCAAGTCGGTTGTTAACAGACTCATCGGACGACCTTAAGTACAAGATAAATTCAGCATTTGTAAACCGCAGAGGCATCTACAAGGATGTCTATGGCTCTGGATCTGGAAGGGAGTGGTGCGATTATCAATTACGTCCTAATTTTCCGATTGCAATGTCCGTCGCACCGGAGTTATTTGATAAGGCCAAGGCGCTCAATGCTCTGAAGCTCGCCGACCAAGTCCTCCGCGGTCCACTTGGAATGAAGACTCTAGATCCGACTGATCTTCAATACCGTCCCATTTATGATAATTCTAATGATTCGAATGATCCTTCAATTGCAAAGGGTTTAAACTATCACAACGTTCGTATTTTCTTTA
Source organism: Calocybe gangraenosa (assembly GCA_018221785.1). Lineage (NCBI taxonomy): Eukaryota > Fungi > Basidiomycota > Agaricomycetes > Agaricales > Lyophyllaceae > Calocybe > Calocybe gangraenosa. The sequence continues at coordinate 31,993 of JABCKK010015878.1, forward strand.
TGTTTTTTATTATGAGATTGATCCGCCTTGAAGGGTCCTGAGTGGGGATGGCCACTAGGGTACTTTTTGCGCGCGTATCTTCATTTTGCTACCCTTGGAGAAGGAGAAGAGGTAAGCAGAAATAACTAAAGTCCACGCTAAGTCTGACCACAGACACACAACAGGGCACGAAACGAACGTTATATTACCTTTTCCAAATCTTGTTGGAGCCACAAAGACACATCCAGAACAGCGCATGGGCAGGTCTTCCTGAATTGACGAATGCAAATGGGCAGCACTGCGCCGACTCTTGCAACACTCAAGCATGGAGTGCAAGCACTCTCTTAGACTTTTTACATATGGTCTACAAAAGGGAGTCCTAAAGCATTTGGCGTATTGTTTGTAGTTGTCGTGCATTTCCGTGAGATGTCAACATAATGGCCTACTTCGTCTCTCGTTCCAGTGTAGTGTTGCAACCATTTCATACCTAAATCGCATTCTCGTTTCATTAATGCTCTCATGTCCTTCTTTGATTTCGAAAACAATGATTTAGAACAGGAAAAGACCAACTTCAAAAATTCTTCCAGCCTTGGCTCCGAAGATGTCGCCGTCTATACCTGGGGTGAAGAAGGTTATGATGGCCTAGGTGAACTGCTCCAAGAGGGCCGTGATGAGCTGAATGAAGAAACATTTGGAGGTGACGGTGTAGTCGGTGAGTTGTCCTGTACTCAAGCTCGTTAAACACTTCCATTTATCCGTACAAGGCAAGGATTTCGATTTCTCTACCCCTGCCTTACCAGATCACAAAAGGCCTGTAGAACAGGTCAACACCCCTTCTAAGGAGCAGCCTTTTCAAGATAATCAAACCGTTTCTACTAGACCAACACAAGCACGTAAGAATTTGCCAGTCGCTCAACCATCTAAGCTGCTTGTAACCTCTTCGTCTCATAGCCCGGTCGACAGCACATTCTTTGGAGGAAATATGGGATGAAAAATCGCCTTTCTCTGTTCTTCCTCGTGCTAATGGTTCAGGCCGTGCTGGCCTTAACGACCTACGGCGCCCATCGCCATCTATATCCAGGTTATTACATTTTGATAGTATATTCCTTCTCCTAATTGCTCATCTGTTGTGCCATTCTTTTTCAGTGTACAGCCAGGTAGAACACTTCAGGAAATTGAGGCTGAGATGCGTGCGGCTCTTCAGCAATCCCGCTTACAATTACACTTCGAGCAGCAGCATCTGGTTCAACATCAGGAAGAAGAGATGCGGTTATTTCAGCTCCAGAGAGAAAGAGAACGCCAGCAGCAGCAGGAAAGAGAGTACGAGCGGCAGCAGATTCTCCAGTACCAAGAACAGCAGCATCAAATACAAGTCCAGAGGGCTCTACAGCAACAGCATCAGGAACAACAACAACAACATCAGCGTACATCCCCACCAAGAATGCTTCCCGGTATCTCTCAATCCCCTCGCTTTCATGAGCATCAACGCCAAATTTTACTTCTTCAACAACAGCAGGAGCAGCAGCAGCAGCATCGCCTTCAAGAACTTCAGGAGCAGCTTCGCTATGAGGAATTAGAACGGCAGATGATTGCAAAACTACAAAACCAGCAGAACAATAGCTACTTGCCTCATCGTCGCCAGCCCTCCGGTCCGACTGCTGCTGAAACCCCCGCAGTACACCTTCATCAACAGCATCGGCGTCAGCGTTCTCAGTCCCCTATTGTTGGAAATCAATTCCCGCTTCAGGAAAGTTTACCTTATATGCCACAGAACATACAGTTGCAGCAGCGCCTTCTCTCAGAGCTAGCACAAGCAGAGTTTATGAGGGAGATGCAGGGCGTTAACAACCAGGCCGAACAGGAGGCTCTGAGGAACGAGGCCATGCGCAAGATCGTCGAAGCCGAGAAAATGGAGGAGAAGCGCAGGAAAAAGGCTGCAAAGATTGCTCACATGGTATATGCTCTGCACAAACTCACTTTAACGCTACCTTAACTCACGGGCAGGCACGCTACAATGACCTGATGACACAATCAGACAAAGATTTCATTACCAGAATCCAGGTTTCTCAGCTCGTTACACAGGACCCTTATGCAGACGACTTTTATGCTCAAGTATATGGTGCAATCCTCCGGTCCCGTATGGGAATTCAGGCACAGGATGAGCGGGTTCTCAAGTTTACTTCAGGTGGAGGTGTCGGCCTGGGCTTCAGTCAGAAGGGAGGAAGCCGAAGACCCAACGCCATGCTTCGTATGGAGCAACAAGTCGAACGTATAGTCAGCAACGCCCGCAAGCGGGAAGAGGAGAAAGGCCTTCATTGTATGTTGTAAAATGCGTACCCCATATAGTCACTCTGAAGCGTACTTCCGAAGCTCTTCATAATCTGCAAGGTGCTCTTGGAAAGACATCTGGTCGCAGTTACAAAGCTGCCCCTCGCCAACTTCTCCAAGTGGACTCGTCAAATCCCCACGTCCTTCCAACAACTTTCCCGGCTCACGGGCGCACGCCTCAAGACCTTCCCAAACAATATAAGGAAGGAGCCGCTCACGAAGCCGCCAAACTTGGTCGCAAAGCCTTGGGTAACGCGGGCGATGTTAGTCACTTACGTTCCATCATCCGCCACTTACCAATTTATATTAGACCGACGGACTTGTTCGCAAAGATCCACTCTCACATCGACAAGTATTAGTTGCTGTTGAGGAGCTCTATGACCTTGTTCTCAATACTGAGAACCTCAAGAGGAACGAGCCAACCTCCGAAGACACAGAAGAATATGTTCTGCAGTGGTCTGTACCGCCTGTCCTGCTTTTCCTCATCCTTTCATCAACTTCCTACAGGAAAAAGGAGTATGATACAAGCGTTGACAAACTTTGGAATGGGTTGAAAATCATGGTGCCTCTTGAGACTAGGTATCCTTCATCTCCCCCTTCTAATTCTGGCCACAAGTAACTTTCTTGACAACTCAGCAATCCACACCCATTCATCTCCCTTCTTATGCCAAGCAAGGGCAAAAAGATCCTGCCAAGAGCAACCCGTCACTTGAGCCATGAACGAATGTACACCCTCCTTACGCTCCTTGTGGCATGTTTTGATCAGTTAGATGTTGTGCGAAATGCTCACTTACTTGACACGATCGAGGAGTCCAAGGAATACGCCGAAGTGGAGCGTCAGTCAGAAGCCTTTCTACTAGGCGTGTTACACAGCATCCTACCCGTCGTTGCCAGAGCCGAACTAAAGATGGTCATTGGCCTTCTGGGCCTCCTGTTGGATCGCACAAATATTTTGAAAGTTGCTCAGTCCGGAGTAAGTGTACTAGAAGCGCCTCTTGTGTTGAAATACTTACCTTACATCCCAGGCTGGAATTGCTTTGTTGACTTTGTTCCTCAGTCGAGTTGAAGTTATGAAGCAAGCAATAGCTGGTGGCATAGAACTTCCAGAGATTCCGACCCCTGAGGAAGCCCAACAGTGGTAGGTTGATATCTCATTTTATGTCACAGCTATTCATATCGTTTATGTACAAGGCAACTTATGTTTGATCATCTATTTCAATTCCTGGCTCCTCACTTACCCGCGCTCTTCCCTTCAACAAGAATAACAGCGAATTTGCCGCCTGGCCACGCCAAGCCCGTCGATCACGCTGATCAACCTGTTTGGCAACTATTCGCTGCCATTGCCTTACATGCCGTGACAGAACAACAACGTGTCCTCGTTGCCACATTGCGTGACAAGATCTTAGAGAATGTTTTGAGAATTAACAAGGGATTAGTTGCCACTGAGGATGAACGCCAGACAAAACTTGCAAATGTCAATCTTTTTTTACATGCCTTAGGTTTAGACAGCTCCCAGATCACTTTGTAATACTTTCGGATCTATCTTTTTATCCTACAACAGAACATGGTAAATCTAAGGCGTTTAGGCCAGGTTGATCTTTCTGGAGTTAACGGGTCGGTTGATCCTCGTCCTCGTGATCACTTTGCTTGGGATCAAACCACTCATTTATGATCCCGGAGTACTCAAAAATATGCGAACGGATTTGGGTAGCTGATCATGTTCTCACGAAGATTCCCAATATCCACCTAACATAACAAGCTGCGTTGCAGAAAAGACGTTTGGTATAAGTAGGTCCCACGTCTCAATTTCATTGCTACTTGAACGCCGATTGCTTGAGCGGCGTATGACGAGTTCGTGATAGAGCTACTGTGCATCCTCAATTGCATTTGCTACATATTGTGTTATGTTTATCAGCTTTGTAAGACGCATCTTTCAGCACCATGGCCTCGGTTCCTACTAGTGCAACTCAAGCTAAGGACCGCCTGTACACCCAATTGTCAGCAAGCTTAGGGAGGATGTCCAGAGCGATTGGGCAAACGGTTGATTTATGCGAACACCTTCAAGTAGATCTCCATGCCATGAGGACATTTGCAGGACTTGATGCTGCAAAGTGAGTGGTTTACGCCATCTCTTTCTTTCTCTCCCTGACCTTCAAAAGGTTCATGACTGTTGCCGCTCAGTTGAATCCAGAGAATTTAGACGTGGACAAGGATGGGATATTACCAGATAAGAGAATCTGAATTTAGCTGGTAACTCAGGTGTGTAGAACCACTAGATTTATGCGAGATCTCTCATTCTGAGCAAGAAACTATCTTTACACTTTCTCTTTTTCTAAAATACAGTAATGCACCGATGTTCTGATTCAACTAAGTCCTCGTCCCCAAGAAATCCAATGCGCCAATCGTGGGTGCATTCGCAACTCGTCATAGTTTCCTATAGTCCCAAATATATCAAGAATCCACCTAAGGTAGTTTTGTTGTTGTTCTGAACCACCTTCGAGATCCTTTGGTCGACATTAATGAAAAACGAAAGAAAACTTTGGGTGTGAACTTTACCAAATAATTCTCTTGCATGATTTGAAATGTTTTTATGCAAAAGCCAATATACTTTTCGCAGTCCAATGCGAGCGTCTCTTCGCCCATCGCCACTTGACGAAGGCGATGAGCTATGTTACCCAGGATGGCTGTCAAACTATCAGTAAATAATATCTATGTGAGCGAATGTTGACTGTACTTCGCAAAATGTCTTGCGGCCGGGAATCGCGCTCACTAACCCAGTTCTTTGGCAGACTGACGAGGAGTGGGTGTCCGTCACCGTCAATGGACAAAACTAGCTGGATGAACTTGTTTTCAAGGGTCGACCGTGTTGACACGAGAGCCATCATAAAAGCCTCTATGGATTCATCTATATTGTTCTGGAGCATGTCGGAAAGGTGTGCGATCCAAAAAATAATTAAACTCTAACCACATAAGTCATTGGGTCCAATACTATCACTCTCATCCACATATTAAGATTCATTCGTCGATTTTGGCTATCTGATAACTTCCATCGTTTCGTGAAGTCCAAAAACGGCCTCCAAGTCTGCAGATGATTAGTTCCTGACAAACTAGATGAACTAATCAGCTTGCCTTGCCACTAGCATAAACCTTGACATCAACGCATCCAAGCCAACAATCGAGCCAATGGTCTATATGAATAGAGTTGTTGACTAGTCCGGAATTCAGTATCTGGTCGTCGAGTTTGCGCCACGTCCACCAAAAAAAAAAGTCATCCAGGGGCTAAGATTGCAATGCCTTGCTTCATGATAAGTTTGTTATAAGCGACTGTTACTCTTACAGTTTTCAGTGCCGCTTCCTGTGCCGCCGTGAAATTTGGAATCCCTGTTTTTTCTACTTCCACGCCGACAGCTATAAGAAAATCAGGGTCATCGTAGTCCATCTCCATGATGCCGTACTCGTCTTGACTTTCTTGGGACTCCCGGGAAACTGGACGAATGATACGAGGCAATTCAGGCTGTGGTAAAGCAGCTTTGCGAGCATCAAGGAAAGCCTGCACCACCTTCCGCATCATATCTACCGTCTTAGGGGTGTGACTTAGAGCTTTGGGGGCATTGAAAATGGGTAAGAGGGATGCTATGGAACAGCGTCAGGCAGCTCGTAGCTCGACTGATGGAAAATGTTGACTCACACAAAAGCAGCGGATCAGGACACTCGGAGTCCTTGTATGACGCGAATATATGATGAACGGATCTTACCAGTGCTTGAACAGAACAAGCGAGCCTAGCTTCTAGAACGTTTCGTTCTGCGTCGGGCGTTGACACCCTTCCAGTATTATGCAAACGTCTGAAATCCTGCACCAGTGTGCTTGCCATATTATGTACCCACGTCTTGATGCCATCCATTGGGAGTTTAGCATTTTTCAGCATCACTGCTAGGTACAGCATTCCCCGCATGACAGCAACGCGGGTGGTGTCATCTGCATCTGAAAAATTCACGTAGGTCTGGGCTTGCGAGATGCGGGAGGTATGGAGCGTAGGATCGAGATGAATGCCGATAGCGATTGCGCTAAGCCTGTTGTACAGCATAGACAGGTCTTGCAAGACAATCGGTGTTGTTTTGGAGAATGGGAGTGAACCCACTGGCGTTGTCATAGACAACAACTTTTTTATCCTGGGTGACAAAGTATTGTCGGTACCAGTTTTGTCGCACGTCGCCGCTTGAACGAGGAGCTTCAAAAAAAGCGCAAACGCCGTATCTTTGGGTTCATGCTTTGATAGTGCATTCCAATTGTTCTCTGATAAAAAGGAAGGATATTCCGAACGCTCGTGACGAAGCCCAGCAAATTTACGACTTCTGAAAATTTCGACAAGCTGGGAGAACAGAGTGGATGCAGTGGTAAGCTGCCAGTGCCAACGATTCCAAAGGTAGAAGCACCGGTTTGTGATAAAGCCGATATACTGATCCCGTTTTATTAGACTAGGGTGTGGCAGAAACCTATCGGCAGTGGGATCAGCATGCAGCCGTATCCTTTTCAAAGCGTAAGCAACGAGCTCCCAGCAGGCGGGTAAACGGGGCACTCCTGTCGTCATGCCATGGATAGAGAACTGGCTAAGGGCGCATAAACTGAAGATTGACTGCCATATACCTTCACTAATTTCCAAGTTAGGTTTTTTGACGTTTGACGCTTCCAATGCCCCTTTGACCACCATCCAGAAGGGGTGCATCTGTTTCCCAGATGACTCAACTGTGGCAGCTAGGCTGTCAGTGAGATGGAACAGGGAAACCCATAGTTCGGCTGCGTATTGTGCCGTTGTTGAACCGTCAAGAGTAATGCCATCGAGAATGGGTGCCATAGTCCGCTCCAAGCCATAACTCAGGAGATATTCGACCAGCATTAGTATGGGTTGCTCTAAGCTGTTTAGTGTTGCGGGTAATAGGAGGCCCATGCGAGCAAATAATTCGACGAGAAACCAACAAGTGGACAGCGTGAAAATGTTCATCGAAGATGTCTCTAAGGCCGAATGTCGCATCCGAGTCATAAATATTGATGTCTGCTCCTGGACTACGCTTTTTAGCAGCTTGGAGCCGGTCTCTGCGGCTGCCGCGAGAAGCCACGACAACGTCTGGCTGGCAACATGATGCAAAGCCCGCCAGTTTGGCGTTTGTTCTGTGGCTTCAGTGGGATTTTTGAGAATCTCGAAATACAAATCGAATATTCTTCTCAGCACGTCGGAGAATTCGTCAATAGGCGTAGTAGGGCCAAGTGCGATGTCCTGAAAGGTACACGTGCCAGGCACAGGAGGGTGTGTTTTGAAACTGATAACAGCGATCAACTGATAAAGCATGCCTGTGCCAATATACGTATCGGCACTGAAGCTAAGGCCAGAGTGAAGTGCTTGAATGTTGAAGTCGTCGCGTATGGACTGGTACCTTCGTGTCGGGAGAGGCCTGGTTTCGGCACAGCGATCATGATTTTGCGATGGAATGTTACTTGGATCTTGCGGCTTTAGGCCCGTAGTTGTTTTGGCGGTCTGGGAGAAACTGGTCCAACTCTCTGAGAGTGGAGCGATTGCCTGGTAAAAGTCATGGTCTTCTGCATCGATGGTAATCATCCCCGTTTCTCTTCGACCAGTGACGACATGAACATCATTGGAGGTGAAGGTATAAAGTCCGTCGCCTCTAACGCGCCTTCGCGGTTTCTGCGCCTTCGTTTTTCCGCTTCTTTTCTTCGACGCATCGAGGGATGGAACGTGCCTTGCGCCATGCCATTCATTACGCGGCTCGACGTTCTCTATATCTAGATGGTTATGCCGGGGCCTCACGACATGTGTGACCGACCTCTTTTTTGTATGCTGACGGTCGTCGACGTCTAACAACGTCTGTCGTTCTTTCCTAGCACCACCAGTCGTAATATCGAATGTTGGCTTTCTAGCTGTTCTATTCGCACCACTGGCTGATCGGATCACCCTCCTGGGAGTAAGTGTTGCGCCAATTCTCCTTGTCCCATTTAACATGTAGTCGATCAGACTTTCTGGTTGCATCTTGCCTCTGGGAGGTATCCTGGGAGGTATCATAACGTTGTTGTTCAGATATTCTTGGATATACCTGTCATCCACTTCTACCTCTGAGTCCTCTTCAAACTCTTGAACATTTGTGAGATCCAAGTAGTCGTGTTGAACATCCCAACCAGTCTGGGTCCTCCGTGAGGCCGTATGAACTTCTTCTGCGGTGCTAGGATCATCATCTGAGCTGTCTTCATCACCTTTAACTTCCCTGAGCGGAAGGTCCCAAGTGTTTTTAGACCATCTTGTTTTTGTTTGGCCAGGGAGCAACTCAACCTCATCGTCTTCGTCGCTTGAAGGTTCACTTGTGGACTGCTTTGAAGGGCGGCGGGGGGCTGCCGAAGAGCCACCAAGGAGTTTCTCGACCATGAATGTGGGATACAGGCGGTTGAGCAGCTTGAAGTTCTTGTGCTCCTTTGCGTTTCTTTTGGACGGTAAAGGGCTAGAGTCACCACTCCCAAGCTCGGACTCCGACCCCTGCAACATTCCTGCTTCTTCATCTGATAATGACTCAGGGCCTGGTTCATCATCCTGGGATTGGGGTCCGTCCTCAGTGGTCTTGTCATCGCGGAATAAATCTGAGTGAGGGTCGACAGGTGAAAGTTCATCGGATAACAGAGGATGGGGAGAAGATGTTGGAGGTGTATGTACCCCGGGTTCCTCTTCGACAGATCTCCAGGGGGAAGGTTGGGAGTAATCCTAAGTCATTCCGAATTCAACGTCAGCAAGTCAAAAGTAAGCGCAATACCTACCGAAAGCAGCGATGGAGATCGTAAAGTATGGGTTTCTATAGCACTTGATTCGGCTGAGTGTAGTGGTTTCCTAACAGGGAACGGTTTGGGACGTTGTTTCCTCTCGTTACCCACGTGTACCAGCCTGGCTTTGAGCTCCCACATCGCTCTTCTGGCTGCCTTGGAAGTTGCTTGGATATCCTGCGCTTCTTCTTCGTCCGTAAGGGGGAGATCTTGGAGAATATCGGGGTACGGCACGAGGCCATTTCCAGATCCGGCATATCCCCCAACTGCCCCGTTCAGTCTTTGGCAGTACTTGGCTTTCTTATTAGCCTGTATGCCTATGTCGTCTAGTTTGCGCTGATCAGCGTCACTGTCAGGCTCCCATAAAGCCTGGGATTTTTCGAACACCTCGTCTGCATGGTCATGATCATTTAAATGTAGCTCACGGTAGCTGACAATGGCATCTGGGTTGGCGCTCAAGGCGTGCTTATACTGCAGCTTCTCAACAGTATATGGCTTTATCTGGGCAAGGGCGCGCTTGCGCAATGAATATCGTGGGGCGTTGGTTAGATTGTCGCTGGTGCGGGTGCTTTGAGCAGGCCCGGTTAGACCATTAGTTTGGTCGCCCCCATAGCCACTTGGCTGAATGTGGGGACCGCCTATCTCGCTCGCGAGATAAGCGTCCAAGTGAAGGCCACGCGGTAATGTTACTCCCTCAGCTTGTGATGGTGATGTGAGTGTATGAGATCCCTGGAGGCTCCGAGCTCTATGCATCTGAGAGACAGCACCTGTAGAACGTGAATAGGAGGATGAAGACTTGGAACGTTTGAGGCAGCAGCCCAGGCCCGATAGAATAATTGTGTCACGTATAAAAGGGCGCTCTGGAGCAGACAAAGAACGCGCTCGCGAGTTCCGGGCAGAATCCAATGATGGGATATGTAAAGTAATTTGAGACTTGTTCGACTGCGAAGGAAGAGTAAAGTCAGGTTGTTCATGCTTCATGTCACCTAAAGGAGGAATTTCGGTGTGACCTTGTGGGGTGACAAGGTCTCGGTCGTATGCCTTTCTGCAACGCAATGTATCGGCGGGTGATAAAAGTTGTGAACCGTTATGTTTAGGTAAAACGCCGATTGGAGATGCTGAAGGGGGCGACGGCAGGTAGGTTACCACTTCCACAGGCGCGGTAGATAGATAAATACAAGAGTCGCTTGTGTGATTCAGCTTTAGATCAACCGTTTTAAAAGGGGACTGTCAAGACTATGTTTTAGTTTACGCACCTTGATCCGTTTCCTGGGCGACTGGTCATCCAAGCTGCGACGATGTGGTTGCAGCTCGACGCGTTCGTAGTCACGAAGAGTCTCATTTTCTTCTGGCTCTGATGTTTCGACGTATTCATCGTCTTCCATAAGCCTATGAGACCCTCGCACTGCTAGCTTCAGTTCAGCAGGTTGCTGAATAGCGCGACTATGTCACGTGCACGTGAGGAACCATCGTATTGACATCTCCGGTCCCATACACTATTACTTACACTGACTTACGGGATGAATATCGATCAGCGGCCAATTACTTCCAAAGCTCGAGGCATTTGTCGATACTATACAACCAAGCGGGGATGTTTAGCCGGAAATACTTGCAAGTTTCTCCACACAACCGAACCTCCAATCGACGCATCTGGTTCGAGACCCCCTGCTCTTACACCATATGATAAAGCTAAGCAATGCAAATATTTTGCAAATGGCGAGTTCAACTTGTCATCTCTACGGCTGCCCCTGACTATTGGGTCGTAGGTTACTGCAAACGAGGGGACAGGTGTTGGTTCCTGCACTATCTTGGAGACGAACCCACCGAAGCACAGACAGATCATGAAGTTGACCCTTGCAGCATTTGTCTTGAAGGGCCTTCAATTTACGGACTTCTCGGTTTGTCGATATGCTCCACATTCTCACTAATTTATTTGCTTAAGCATGTGTCGTCAGTGGGCTGTAGTCACATTTTCTGCATCAATGTTTGGAAATCATAGCTCTCTTACCACTTGACCTCTTTACTTACCATAACTAGTGTATCCGAAAATGGCGCGACCCTTCCGGAGACGATGTCGAAAACGCGAGGAAGTGTCCTATGTGCCGAACCAAGTCTCATTACATTATCCCATCATCACGTTTCTGGAAAGAAGGACAGGCAGGGAAGACGAAAGCCATTGATAAATACAAAGAAAGCATGAGCAAGGTGGTTTGCAAGTGTGTTATTGTTCCTATCCTCTTACCACTCAATTAATTGGGCCCAATCGTCAGGTATTTTGCTGCTTCACAAAATCACCAGAGGAAGCCCTTATGCCCTTTTGGCAACGACTGCTTCTACAAACATTCGAATCCCGACGGTACCCCCTACATAATGGGGCATGGTATAGAAAGGTCGATGCAGGTATGTCAAAATCATCCATATGTATTATCATATGTCTTAGTAACTTTCCGTAGACCTGGAAACATCACGCGAGGAGAAATAACCACGAATTATCCGCTTTCGTGATAGATGAACAAATAGAAACTCAATCTACGTTTGCGGAGCTCATGAACATGCTTGATTACGTAGTAGCAGAAGTGGTGGATTCAACGAGCCAAGTCTCTGGAAGAGGCGCGAACGGTCGAGGTCGAGGCCGATCACGGACGAGAACAAGAGCTGGTAACAGAGCCAGCAGTCGCGTACGGATGGAGATAGTGAGCAACGTCGTCAACGCTCTTCGCGGTCAATTAGATCGCCTAGATGTGGATACAGCCCGAAACAACGGCGAAGGAAGCACTACTCAAACTATCACCATACCACCACCAACCGATTGGGACCTTGTGAGATTTGATGATAACCGGGAATTAGCCACAGACTCGAATGACAATGAACGAAGTAGCGTCCAACCGTTCGTCTTTGATGCAGTAACACCAGCGGTTTGGGACATGGATGAGGGTGGAGAGGGAGTTGATAATGGCTGGGGCTGGAATGATTTTGGAATCGATACAAGCAACGACGCAGATCCAAATCTCACAGAACGACTTGAGCTTTTGGTGGGCATGGCACACTTTGGATCTCAGTGGAATCTAATGAACATGTCAGGCCAATCATATGCTGGGATCACTACGCCATATTAGAGGACACGATACGGAATCATCTCCCCCGCCTCTTGAACCAATTGATGTCCCACAATCACCCATTGCGCCCATACCAGCAGACGGTGGAGACGGTTTCTTGGGAAATGATGGTTCGGGAGGGCCAGTTCTCGAAAGTGAACGCTTTGACAGCTAAAATCTTAATCACACATCTAATGAGACAGTAACCCGTATAGGCATGGCCTCTGACTTGGCATCTAGCGAGGTCACAGTTTCATATGCAGAGGAATTGCCCCCGCCGCCCGACGAGTTCCGGGATGCTGACGCAGAAGCTCAAGCTGTGAAGGAAGACTCAGAAAGAGCTGAGGATAGCCTGGCAGGAGTACCGCCATTTGTTACGGATGGTCGAGGTCGAGTAGTTTGGAGCAACAAAGATGTACCAGGGCCAGTCCTCTGATAAATAAATATGTACAAATTATAGTACATTCATGTCTTTATCGTCAACCTCGAGGCTCAAGACAGCTTTGACTGAACAGCTTGGCAATAACGCTCAGCCATATTTCTCAGCCTTGAAAGACTTTGTAAGTGGACGGTCTTCGAGGACAGAATTTGACGAGAGCGTTCGCCAATTGCTGGAAGCGCCAACACTTGTGCAGTTGCACAATGCACTGATCATCTCACTCTTTGACTCAACAATACATCGACATCCACCTCCGCCGATACCAGCTCCAGCTCCCGTACACAAGCAGCCACCCGTAAAACGTCGGCGTATAGAGGAGTACAACCAGGTTCTACGCTCTACTCGTCTCAAAAGGTGGACCTTAGGTACTGGTAAACGTGAACGCGATCGCTTGCGCACTCTCGAAACCATCGAAACAACTGCTACGCGTCTACAATCAGACGAGATTTCCAATGAACGAGGCTTAGCGTTATTGCCCGAACGAGGCGGTAAGCATGGCTTCCCCGCACCAGGCCCTCATCACGCTACCTAACTTCTAACCCGGCCAGACCCACCAGGAAGCCGTTTGCCTATCCATCTATTTTCAATAACCCGTGCTCCTACGCTCAGCCACATCGCAGACAGAATGAATCTTATATCCGCTCAGAACAACCTAGCCCCCCCTGGCCGCAACGTTCCTTCTCTCATGAACCTTGCTTGCGAGGTTCGGACGCTGACAGGTTGTTTTTTTCTCGGCTCTAACCTCATCTGGTTATAGGCTAAACTTAAACAATTGATCACACATGCCCTCACGCTGACGTCTACCTCACACGCTATCTCCTCTATTTCTCCCTCCACCTCAACTCAAAATAACAACCGCCCGCCGCCTGTACTGTCTCCATCTGCGTTTCAAACCCTCTTCACCGTGGCGCCTGCTGACCTTCCAAATAAGTCTGCTACAGTAATGCGTCTAGCACTTGGTGAGACCGATGTCGTGGACGATAATTACCACGATGTTGTCCTACTCAAGGATCGTGAAGTCAGAGATCAGCGATGGCAAATTGTGGCTTTACTAGCGGAAAGGAGCACAGTTAGGGACGGACTGCGGGGCATCACGTAACTACTCTGTCTGTATGATATCCTGCTTGTTCCGTGCGAACTTTTTGGAGATGATATCAAATGTCAGAGTCGGTCGCAACAAAAGTGGTCAATGACAAACTCTACAGCTATCACCACAGATCTAACCTTGCTCTCTTTGTATTCTGCGACGCCAGAACAAATTATAGAATCGAGACGTCGAACCTGTGTACAATGGGGAAAGGGAATGTCTACTGAGGAATATCTAGCTAGAGATGCATTTACAGACAAATATGAAAACGCCGCCAATGGAAAACTTACCACATGGCATGCTGCCCTACTTTTGCCCTGATCATGATAGCTATCTGATGTTTTGTACGGTATAGGGTGCTAGCACCCCGGGAAGACCCTCGAACGTTGAACTTCGTATCTTCTTGTGAAACGTATCAATTTGCAACCTCCACATTGGCTCTCATTCTCATGATCGCCCTATAGCTTTCGTCGTGAAGGGCTGGTCTGGTACCAGTCCTCGAATAGTAGCGCCAGGTCAGAGTCTGGTGTCACGCCAGAAAAAGTTACTTGTTACGGGATTGCATCCGTTTTCACTCCGCCGTTTCTACGAGGTAACGGGTACGCGCAACACATGATGCGCTTGCTGCACTGGGTCATTGCAGACGACCATCAACTACCTTCACAATTTCCAGTGGAGTGGGGCCTACCTCCCGTCAGAGTCAAGCACGCTGGTGATGGACGGTTTTCTGCCCTCTGGAGCGATATTGGGCAGCACTTCTATGACAGATGCGGTCCTACCCTTGATGCCGAGGGCTGGGTTGTGAGCGGTTCCATATCTACAATATGGAGTGTCCGTAGGGACAGCCAACTCAGCGCGGCAGAGCCGACCGACTGGACGTGGCTGGACGAAAAAGGGGTCTTGAGACTGTGGGACGAAGACTCGGATCACATTGCGCGTACATTGAACCCCTCCGAAGATCACCAAGTTTCTTTCACATTCCTACCTAATAAAGGAGTAGCAGCATTTCAACATCGTAGGCCAATACATTTCCTAGCGAACTTGACTCCTCAGATTCAGTATTGGGGAATCATGGCTAAGTCTGACTCTCCAGGAACGGCATCTCGCACATTTGCCACTTGGACGTTCGAAGTTCGACCGCCAGGGGCTAAAACTCTTATCATTACACGGTTGTCTTGTGAACCTGACGATTTCGAGCGTTTAATGGCGATGATTATGGTAGTAGCGAACAAACACGGTATGGAACAGATAGAAGTCTACAATCTACCCATTATACTACGACCCATCGCGACAATATTCAACGGGAAGACCTTTCAACGAGATGAACATATGCCTGCTTATAAATGGTATGGTGCGGAAGATTCAACTCAGGTTGCTTGGCTGCTCAATGAGAGGTGAACACCTGGTTGCTGGCTTTGGCATCGATATTTATTTATTTACAATATGATCCCTAGGTTTTGTTGGTGTTGAGGGATATGCGCATGATGACGTAAACCTTCAAGCTTCATTGCTTGCCACTATGAAAAGGACAGTAGTCTTGCAGCATTTGTGGTTTTATTCCTGTCTCTCTATACCCGCCATCATCTTGCTCTCTAGCTGTATACACAGTATATACCTGTCGAAGAATACTCGTGATCTCAAACCTCTAGCCTACGATAGCCTGCACAATGAGGTGATGAAGATTCCAGAGTTTGAGCTAACAGCTATACTACCAATTACTCGAGAGTCACTCGGTAACCTAGTCGAATTCCTCACACCTTTGCTAGAACGGCCACAGCTTCGTGAAGTTATCCTTCTCTGTCCTCAAGCTGTTGCATTTCAAGCTCGTTCTATTCTCAAAGAATTAGTCTCTTTCAGTCTCGACCGCCCAGACATCTCACTTAGTAGCCCAGCTGGGGTTTTCAATGGCCATGCTAATGTCATCAAAGCCGCTTCTCAGGTCTCTACGGGATGGGTTTTACTCATGGATGAGGAGGGCTTGTCTATGCTCCCCGACGAGTCTCGTGATGCCCTGATACGTCCACCAGCTTCTTCAATACCTTATGGTCCTAGGGGTATCTGCCTTTCTCCGTACAACATTTCCGAAATATGCAACCTAAAGTCAAACGAAGTTCCGCGACCAGCATTATATCTACTTCCTCCTTTCATCATGCCTGCACATCTTGCCACTGTGCTTTCTGGTCAATATGATCACATCAACTCATGGGCTCTGCTTGGAAAACATGTTGCAGCATTTCATGGTAGCGGATCTGGCGGTCTGGTCTTTGGTATGAGCAGTGCCGCTTCAGGTATCGCAAAACCTACAACAACGCCTGTGTTCAACCGCGGTCATAATACCTTCACACAGAAGGACGAGTCCGGCCCCGGAGTTGGGCAAGAGGCGGCAGCACATCTCCCGAATTCTGGGTCTTTCATAGTCTTACTTCCTACACTCGAGGACTTTCATAGTTTCAGTGCCCTTCTGTGTAGGCTCCTGCGTCATGGTAACGATGTTCATGTATGTATCTACGACGAACACAAGGCTCAAGTCCTGGATGGCACCTTCAAGCATTACGCGTCAAGACAATGTAACTTGACCTATGTTTTGTTAGCTTCACCAATGGCTCCCTGGCACAACGACTTAGAAGACTGGATCAAAAGCATCTCTCCTGTCGATGTCGTTATTGCTTGCCTTCAGGATAAAGCTCTCTTCAGCGTACTGGATAACTTGACAACAGGTGCACACAAGGAGGCTGTCACAGTTCGAATCTCTCGAGAGGATCTTCCACATTCTGAGTGGATGGGCTCACTTACTTTAACCGAATGGCAAAGTTTGTCCAATTTCTTACGTTAGGACCGTCCTAAATTTGACATCAGACTGGAACGTTCCTCACCTGGAGATTAGCATCATCACTAAGAACAGGCCAAAATCTCTAGCACGACTAGTTACGTCTATTTCGAAAGGGCTCTTCTTTGGTGACACAGTCAATCTTCGTATAAACCTCGAACAATCATCGGACATGGAAACGATGAAAGTTGTTGAAAATATCTCGTGGACTCGGGGGGCTATATTTGTGCATCATCGTATAATACATGGTGGTCTTCTTCCAGCTGTTGTTGAGTCATGGTATCCGCACTTGAACGACACGTATGGCTTGCTCTTGGAAGACGATGTTGAGTTGTCTCCATTATTCTACGCATGGATCAAGATGTCTCTCCTCCGATACAGGTGCGCTACTATCTACGATTATTTCTCCCTCCCTTTCGTTTCCCAACCATTTCCTTAAAAGATACTGCGGTATGAGGAACAAACATCCGCACATGTTCGGTATCAGTCTCTATCAACAGAAAAATATTGAATTATCGCCTGACGGCCGGCATCCTTTCGACGCGCGTGCATTATTTAGCAATAGTGGGCTTCCTAGCATGCACACACCATACCTTTCTCCAATTCCGTGTAGCTGGGGCGCTATATACTTTCCTGAACACTGGCGGGAGTTCCATGCCTACCTCTCGATCCGCCTTTCTGAAATTGCTATGAAGGTCGACAAAATCATCGTACCAGACGTGCGCTCGAACAAATGGACGAAGTCATGGAAGAAGTATTTCATTGAAATGGCATACCTTCGTGGATACGTCATGTTATATCCGAATTATCCTGATTTTTTTTCCTTGTCAACGAACCATCTGGAAGTTGGCTCTCACGTCAAGGTCCGGACGAAGGAGAAGCAAAACCTGTTTATTGTCCCGTTAATGCAACTCCCAGTCCCGCAACGGCCAACAATTGGCTTATTGGATCTTCCCGATAACACACTTCCGCCCTGGCATGAACTTCCAGTACTCAATCTAACTGGAGCTCTGACGACACTGGAAGCGCTGATTGCGGCAGGGAATTTGCGACGCAAGGAGCTCACGGGCAGGGTATCCAAACCCGTTTTATTCGATGCTACGGACCTGATATGTGCTCAAGAGGCGGTTATTAAAGGATAATCACGGTTTTTTCATGGCGTAAATTTCTTTTGTTACACACTTCACTCTGGTTGGCTAAGTACAGGTATCGGACTGGGCAATAATTTCGAGTAGACAAAGAGAACAATGAGAGAGAGAGAGAGGGGGGGGGGATGGATGGGAGTATGGTGGGGAATGGATATGTAATGGTAGTTGTTCAAGAGTCTGGAAAAGGTAATGATTGTATCTGCAAATGGAAGGTGAGTTTCTCTTGGGACGATAGTGAAGGGCTCGAAAACAATAAATACGTAGATGGCTTGTGATGGCGTTACCGGGGCTGCTGGGATGGGAGTGTATGTGATGTACAGATTAGAGCATTGGAAAATTGGAAAAAAAACAAAAACAAAAGATCAGTGAGGATGGGATGGCAGCATTGCCGCTCCTGGATTTGTATAATGAGTGATGATGGGCAAATACAAGCGGATGCCAGAGGACTAGGGGGACATCATTAAGTTGAGATCAAGAAAAGGAGCAAGGGAGGGGGGAGTGGATGTGGAATGACGAGGGGGATTTCAAGGAATAGACAATAGGGGTCAAGGTTCAAGCGACGTGTTGAATCGGTCAGAGATTGAGTGGTGGAACGGAAGACGAGAAAAAGTTAGTACGTTGCAAGGAGCTCGTGCTGCGTGATTTAAGGTTGGGATGATGGTGATGGTTATGGTGCTGATGATTTTGATGCTGATGATGGACGGGACCGTAGCTTTTGCGTTTGAGTTTGCGCTCCCGTCTGAGCTCCTTGCGGCTCCTATGGTGGTACTGGTCTTGGCGGTGATTATGTATTGGTGGGGGTAGATTATGTGGAGGCGTGTTGGTGGGCGTGCGGTCACCGTCACGGTCGTGTACGGGAAGGATGACAGGCGAGATGACGACGCTCTTTTTGCGCGAACGTTTCTGAGGATCGTTGCTGGCCTTGTTCTGCCAGAGCATCGTGCTGAGGGGGCTCGACTTCATCATGCTCCCATAATCGGTCCTTGTCGCTGGCGTACTATGGTGGGGTGAACCCCAACCGTCCACGACACGGTGGTGACGGAAGGCACCGGCTGATATGAGATCCCAGCGGCTAAAGTTTTTGAGTTGTTGTTTGCGAGGCTCGTTTTCAGTCGAGACAGATGGTGAGTCTGAGGGCTCTGGGTCCATAAAGGAAGCTTCCAAGACATCATTGAGATCGACGAGGTCGGCATTAGCCATTTCTGGAGACATCGACATCATGGCTGTTTCCTCGTGGAAAGAAGAAGAGCTGCACGCGGACATTGGCGATTGTAGCAAGTGTTCAACCTGAGAGATAGCCTGGGATGGGGTAAGAACACACGCACGTGGGTACAAGGAAAGTTGACAAGATACTTACACTCTGGTGAAGAGCAGATGAAGTTTTTCTGCGGCGGAATCTCGGATGCGGGGATGGGATGTTTTTATGTAGATCATCGATGATGGCTTGACGAGAGCCATGGAAGTGTTCAAAGTGCCCAGTGCGTGGGGCACCGGGACCACCACGAGACCCGTTGGAAGGTTGCTGGGTGTGGCTCTTTGTCGAGTCTTCGTACTCGTCAGAGTCGCAGAAGACCATGCCAGAGAGGATATCGGCCGGGTTCGGCAGCGAATCGAGACTTCGTAATAGCCTAAATGGCCTACGATCATGCGGGGCCGGGCTGACGGCAGGACTCATGGTAGACATGGGGTTGATGGCAGAAACGCTGAAGGGGAGGTTAAAGAGGCTCATGGCGCGTTCGTTGGGTAGATCGTCCTCTCCCACGAGTTCCTCGTCAGTGGTGTCGCCTTCGCCTTGGTCTGCGTCCTGCTCGTAACCCTCGTCGTCCTCACTGGTGTCCACGTCCATGTCTGCATCGCTCTGCTCGCTGCTGGGAGACGAGCTAGACTCTGCGAGAGACGCGGCGTGAGCTTCAAAGTGTGCATCGACCATACCTTGTCCGTCCCTTAGGCCATTAGTGAACACGATCTGGCCATCCCAACCTTCGGTGACCTCGAACTCGGGTGGCATGGATGGGGCATGGGTTGTGATGGAGGCCTCCATATCGGAATGATCGCCATCATCGCCAGAGGTACAAGACGGTTCGCGTTCGTCTCGATCTGAATCGGACAAGTTGGCAAAAAACAGATCGGCGTCAAAGCTAGACTCGTCGTCGTCCTCTGACCAGCCGGTGGCCACGCCAACGTAACCATTAGCGGACCTTTTTTCGTCTTCTTCGGCGGCGGCTGCGGCTGCGGGGTCGTGCTGAGCATGGTCGGCATTTTCATCTTCGTCTTCGTCTTCGTCGTCATCGTCGTCGTCGTCGTCTTCATCTTCATCTACCGTAGCGTCAGTATCGACGTCCATCTCTGCATCGCTGGGCCCTACACTTTTTTTGCGGGGTCTAATAACCCAAGCGTTGTTAGCGTCTCTTTTCTTTGGGGCTTCGTCACCTAGGAGTTCACGGCGATTACGTGCGCGATCTTGGATCTCGGACAGTATGAATTTTTCTTCCTCTGCTTGTATGGAGGCATCGCTGTCATCGAAAGCTGAAAGGTCATCGCTGGAGGAGAGGGACGATGAAGCACGGGAGGACAGTCCTGAGGCGGATACAAAGGTTGGGAAACGACCCGACTGGCGATCGTCGTCTGGATCGCTTTGATCTGAAGAGGAGACGTGGACGACGGCTTTTGATTTACCTTTGATCGCGCGTTGAGTCGATTTTAAATGTTTTTTTGAATATTTTTGTTTACCAGAAATTAAATTCTGGGGTAAGGGTAGCGATGATCGCAACGAGGATGCCGCGTGTGTGTCGGCTAGAGATCTAGCTGCAAGTTGACGAGCAGCAGCGACCGCTTTTGGAGGTCGCCCCCTGCGCTTGGGTACGGCTACGGGAACAGAGAAGACGTCTCGATCTTTTTGAGCGGCGGAGGTGGACGTGTTGTGAGATTTGTGGAGCATGCTTTGTGGAACGGTGAGTTTTATTTTGAGAGAAGGTAGGAGGAGAGCCGGATTGGATCGCGATGTGGAGGGAAGTGGGTGGGTGTGAGTGGAGGTATCGTAGTTGCAGGTACAGTCGCCATCGCAGACAGGACAGATGTGGTCGTCGTCGTGGTCGTCTTTGTCGCTGATTTTGATTGGATGGAGTGCGTTTATGGCGGGAAGGGTATTCGAGGGAGAAGGTGGAGGAGAGGAATAGAGTTTTGAGAGGGCTGAATGAAGAAAGTTTAGTTTTGTGAAAGTTGGAAACTATAACTTGCTAGACAAACGATTTTTTGGCATTTATTATTAAAGATGAACATGAGAGTGTGCTTGGATCCAGGGCTGTTGTTGTTCCGTTTGAATGGCGTCGTTGCAGCAGACAACCCAGAATTTTATTTTGAGAAAAAAAAAACCAAATAACAAACTTTTGATGGCAAATCAGATGACCTAACACGGATATTCTATAAACCACATGCCATTCTTTCGTTAAAAACATTTATTTCATTATGCAGCACTATACAAAAACAAATTGTTCGTCGCAGCAATCTATCAAACAACACCTGCGTTAGACTTTGAAACACTGCGCCTTGCCTTGCAACAATCACTCACAGCGATGGTATTCTCCCTCGGATGCCAGCTAGCGTGCAAAATCTTCTTGTTAAAGTCAAGTGTATCCACCTGCATCGTATCTCTCAACCCTCCACCTCGAGTCCCATTCTTCAATCCCGGTTTACCAGACAACGGTCCACCAACCTTCTTGGCCTTGAACGCCGACTTGTCCGCTTGCAACAACACGTCTCCCAACGTCTCTGAATCGTATATCCGGAAATAGTTGTGATAAGAACCTGTCAACACGTGTCTATCGTTTCACAAAATAAATGAGCGACCTGATCTTTTCTCGGCAACAATGCTCTTGACATACTTGTCGTCCCCACCCCAGACGCACTCAAACTTGTCAAAGATGCAATCGTTCTCGTACAAATCACATAGCTTTCCCCGGAGATGATCATGGATGGGAATCGTCTTCACAGGTCGTGATTCCATATTCACGTCCCATATCTTTAGTGACAGGTAGTCTCTAGACAAAATATATCGTCCGTCACGGCTAAACTTGACGTCCGA
The DNA here is from genome assembly GCA_018221785.1 of Calocybe gangraenosa. Lineage (NCBI taxonomy): Eukaryota > Fungi > Basidiomycota > Agaricomycetes > Agaricales > Lyophyllaceae > Calocybe > Calocybe gangraenosa. Next base: position 53,794 of record JABCKK010015878.1, read on the forward strand.
AATCGAAGAGATGATCTCGGAAAAAAAGGACCGCGTCGTAGGGTCTTCCTCCTCTTCAAAACCTAAACAAAACCTCCATCTCAACCAAACAAAGACAATGTACAGTAAAATCTCCCTCACATTTCGCATGATTATCACATAGTGCAGAATCACGCATATCTGCTAATTTGATGTTGCTTTTCGAACTCGAGTACATGAACAGATTGCAGTGTGTGGGATGAAACTCGGTAGCTGTGATCACTTCCGTAAGCTCTTCCATATTCACTGGTTTGATGTCCACAATATCTTGAGCAAAAAAAAGGTCAGAACCGTGTTATTCAATCGAGTCAACTCAACACGTACTAAAACTCTGGTCGCTAATGTTGAGATTCCACAGATTGATTCGCAGATCGTCCGCAGATATGTAGGTTTCTTGATCAGAGTTGACCGAAATGGAGTGTATGTGGTACGTATGTGCACTGCTGTAAACTTTGCGTGGAACAGCTGCAATAATGTTATCTTGCTGTAGCATCCGAGGGAGCCGAAGATGTCCGGGAGACGTAGGGGGTGGTAAAGTACGCTGTCCATCGTAATGATTGGATTCCGAGACTACCTTGAGAGATTTCTCGAAAACTTTCCACAGCTTGATGGTTTTGTCTGTACTCGCATTTGGGTGAGATAACGACAGACAAAGATAGAATAAACGACGCAACCATTCGTTGATAGCAGAAAATGCGCAGAATTTTGCCTTCTGCACCACCGGATCTTATTTATCTTTTCTTCAATCTCCAACGACTTGAGATAATCAAACTCGGGTTCGTGCGATTGAAACTCGGTGTAGAACTTGTACTCGCAGCCTTTTTTCTGCATTCATGTCAATGGTTCCAAAAACAAAGGTCGCAACGCGTTAGGTTGGTGGGAGAAACGGATAGGAAATCAGGTACATGATGAATATACAATCAGCTGAGCGTCGAAAGAAAGAAAAAAAAATGGTGCGCGATGGATGGACAGAGAATGATACTGACCGATTCATTTCGTTCGAATAGGACAACGCGACCACCTTTGTCTCCTGTGGCGAGATAATTTCCTGTAGAGTCGAACTCGACGGTAGATATGATATCGGCTGATGGTAGTGGGTTGTATAAGTGGAATTGGCTCATGCTTACCATAGTTCTGGCAGCATCAACTCAAAATAAAGCGTACCTTCTGTTATATCTTCGACTTCACCCTTGTCGCCGAAACATTGAGCAAACCGCCATCCTCCTGAGCTTGAAGGGTCCTCCATAGATGGTGTAGGGTCACGCTGGCTGTGTTGTAGCTAAAAATCGGGGCCTTGTGTTGGAGTAGAAAAAAAATACTGATAATGCAAAGGGTGTATTGGGAGCGCAGAGGGATGTATCGCAGAGAAACGGGGTAAACCAGCGAGATGACGATGATGGAGAAACGATGGGCACGAGTAAGTAAGCGCACAAGATGGGCTGAGTGTTGCTGACATAAACCTGTTTGGGTACCTTTGGCCTATCCGTTGTCCGAAATCTCCCTCAAACCCAAACCATCCACATTCAAAGTCAGAACTCACCCAAACCCCATGGCTATCGCACCTATCACTGGAATGCTCAGAAAGCGTTTCTGGCTCGATCTTACATGTGCCCTCGGGCTTGGAACAGCCGCTGGCTATGCATATTGGTATGCAACTTCCTTTTGTCCTCTACCCTTGCTGTGGCTCATGGGGCTCTAGGTATGGCTCCCACCTCAAGGCCTGTAAGTCATTTATTTATGGATTGCGCGTATGTATACCAACCTAGGTCCAGTGGAGCGCCAGGAGAACTTTTACATCAAACTAGAGAGGGAGAGGGCCGCCTCGTCTTCGTGACATTAGACACCACAGATCATACGCCTTTAGGTTCTCACCAGCCAACAAAAAAAAAGAGAGCATATTATATCCATATTGCGTGTGCCAAAGTACCTGAAACTAGTATAAATAGTGAATTATAAGTCAAGCAGTCTTCATCTAACTAATACCCCAAGCCGCTTCAGCTCTTCACAACTTTCTACTACTTCTTGATCAATAGCCTTAATTTTCGCATAGTCAGCTCCAAAACCGAATATGCCCATTTCCTGCTCTTTTGCCCGCGCCTTTCTATCCATCCCACGCTGACATTGCACGTAGAGATCCTGTGTATAGGCCCGATCCACGCCATTCTCAAAATCCGTCAGTGCAGGCCCACGCTTTACCTTCGCATCAGCATTGGATTTTTCTGTAGATTGACTAGTAGCTTTTCCAACGTCCCCCTCTCGCGCTAGCTCAGCACCTATAGACGGGTGTCCAAAAAACTCGGCTTTGTTGACATGGTAGGGTACCCCAATTCCACCCGTTTTTCTTTCAAGATTGTAACGTGCGGAGGGCTGGAAGGAAAAGTGTGGGTCTGGTATTGGTGTGGGGCCAAATATGTTGGGAAGCGCAGATAACAGCGAGAACGCAAAAAGAATCAAAAGAGGCAAAAGTTGGACCAGCATTGACCGTGGCTCAGCATTGGCACCACGCTGCTGATGGCGCGTCTGCCCGCCCATTTGTGTAGTACGAAACCCGCCAGACCCAAAAGTTGTTGTAAAAACTACAAACTCATTAATTTTTTAATCAATTTGGAAAGCCAAATTATGTCACTTACCAGGACCGCCTCCAAACCCAGTGCTGAACGCCGTTCCGCCTCCCCCAAAAAACATGTTAAATAGATCTTCTGGACTAATTTCACCCTCAAACGTCATGCCCCCATCAAACGGCCCATTAGAAAAACCGGACGGTCGTGATGACATACCGCCAGACCGGTCTTCAGGATCAGCACCGCTCTGGTCGTAGACGGCACGTTTTTGAGCATCTAAAATACGGGGTTTCATACGATTAGAAATAAATGGATGATCATGAGATAGTTGTACCTGATAGGACCTGGAACGCCTTCGAAACCACTTGAAGGACAGTGTAAATACCCCATATTTAACGTGGAACAAAGTGTAAAATACATTTGAACGCTTCATCAGCCCCAGGGGCACCATTCTTGTCAGGGTGTAGTGCAAGAGCCAGCTGATAAACATGAGTATTAGATACCGTGTTGAAGCATATGACAAACCTTGCGATACGCTTTTTTGATTTCCACCTCCTCACAATCTCTTTTCACAGCTAAGATCTCATAAAAGTCCGTTACCTTGCAAGATTTGACCCTTTGCACGACCGCTTTTTGCTCAGCTGTATACTCCCTTTTTTCACCCCCAATACCGCCTGCAGTACCGTTAGTCTTGCTGATCGGTTGACGGTGCTTCACCCCGGAAGCGGATATATGTTCTTCAGCAGTTGACGCCGTTGATGAAGCTGAAGCGTCCGATGAGGTGTTAGCATTGATGGATACGAGGAGTGCCAGGGCTTGCTTGGTTTCGAATAAAGCGATCGACTTTTGGCAAAATTTGCGGGCAGAGGCTGGGTTTCCTGCATCATAATGCTTCTTTGCAATTCCGAGGCACTTCAATGCCTCGTCTCTATTGCTCTCCATGCTGCAACGACAAAGAAGGGATGGACGGAAGATCGTTCAGACTACACGGACACGGACGTGGACACTTAATTACCTAAGCTAGTCACGTTAAATTGATCGTTAGAATAGCCTGATTTTGAGTCAAAGGAGCAATGAAGGGGATGGCGTTGGGTTATTAGTCTCGACCTCCCGAACTCTCATACGACGAATAATCCCAAGTGTTAGGGTACATTAGTCCACTCTCTCTCTCATGTCACTCGTCTTCAAGTGAAGTATCGAAGTCTGTTCACAAGCACCCCAACCGGACTGCAAGCAACAATTGCAACCCAACCGGAAGCACGGAGCCACCAGACCGTTGGATGACCTTCCAAGCCTTTAAATACGATAAACATGTGATCTGATGAGTACTAGTACTTGAGCCAAACAGACAACACGGGCTCCTCTCCAATGTCTCCCTCAACTACTGATGATGCTATCAGGAGCGAAATAGCCCGCCTTACAGGTAATGCTTCGTTTGTTGTTCAAGTCGTATGTTTGATCCGATAAAGCCAATCAGCAACCATAAATCAGCACAAGTCACTAATGTCTGGCTGGCAGCCCAGGGGCGGCTTACAGGAGTAACAAGTACATCAACCCCAACTACAGACCACCCAGTCAAGGACGCCAGGCGCACATTGTGTCAATACCACGACCGCTTGCGCTACTAAAACCGCTTTCGACCGAAGTCAAGGATGTTGTTCTTAACGGAGTCG
>JABCKK010015879.1:0-52356 GCA_018221785.1 Calocybe gangraenosa
TACAGGAAAGTTGCCTATTTTGGATTTGTCACACCCAATCATGTGACGTTAGTCCTATATGAAAGTCTTCTACCTTAGCGGAAGATTAGCGATTAAGCGATAGCACTGCCCTGTGATGTTTCAACCCCGAGAGATTGTACAATGCAGATGCAAAAAAAAAGTCACGCATACAAATGCCCCCCAGTGTACATGTGCTCTTGAAGTTCCTGGTAGAAGTTTAAAAAAATCGATGGCTACATCACAGTATGGAAAAACACACCTCAATGCTAAAAAATAGGCCATCACAGACTCCGCCACTCCCTTCCAGTCTCCATTGACATCTATATACCATTTCCTTTCCAGTCACGGATGCACCTTCTACGGCTTGTTCCAGTCTGGCCTGGGTCTCTTTCAACTCTGACCTCAACCTCGCCATATCCTCGTCCTGCCGCTCCCGTTCCTGTTTCAGTTCTTCCAGTTGTTCTTCTTGAAGCTCTGCGTAATCCTGTAACTTCTTGCACCGCGCTCTCAATTCGGGTTCCTCCGCCGCCTTTCTACGAATGCCATCGTTTGTCCTAACGTCCTTTTCCATGATGAACATCGCCAGTCGCTTCCAAGATTTCGCATCGTCTTCCAACGTCTTGACCCGTGCTTCGAATGAGGCTTTCACCATTTTTACTCCTGTTTCCGCTTGATCCTTGGCAATCTGTGTTTGTTTTTCTAACTCTACATTCTCTTCGCGCACAGACGTCACAAATCCTGAAGCCTTGGCGTATTGCTCCCGGAAAAACTCCAGATCTTTCTCTGCACTCTGCTCGCCCCGCGTGAGATCTGCCACTCGTCTCTCACTGTCCGCTAATGAGGTTAGTGCGTCGGCCCTACTTGCTCGCATCTCTGATAGTGCTTGAAATTGCTCTGAATCATGAATCTGCGGCACGCCCATCGCAGAAGCTAGAGCTTCTCTCAGAGAGTCAATTTCCTTCATCAACTAGGCGTTTTCTTGCGATTTCTCATTGAGCAACGCTAGGGTCGCGACAAAATCAGGTGGGCCGGTTGGAGCCTACGCAAGAGCTAAGAACACCACAATAAATACAAAGATGGGGGAAAGGCATCTTGAGATGGGCATCAGGTGGTGAGGGAGTGGGGGCCGTTGGGGGCAAAACGAGATCCGAGTCGAGCAACTGTTGATGTACGGCCATCTTGGAGTTTGGACACGACCCGCGTCTTGACTGCACTCGAAATTCTTTGCTGCGGTGTTCTGGGGATTCTGCTGGAGTAGGCTTTGTATCCTATGCACATGATAATGTTCAAGCATCGAGTATGAGTGAATATCGCACTGACCCCAACAATTTGAGCTATAGGCTTTACATCCCGTCTGCTGGTATCCTCCAGGGGCCGAGTAGATATGACATCTGTTAACAGATGTTGCACCGACCCTTCTTCATGGTGCATGGACGCTATCTCCATTTCCTGCTGTTGCTGGTTGTCTTGAAGAGATCCCCAGTGCTCATGCTCCCTAGGTGCTTGTTCCACCTGTGGTCCTGCTTTGCGGCTGCTCTCCCGTTGGTCCCGATGTCTGGTCTTAGTTAGTGCTGCGTTTTTCATCAGATCCTGTCTTGATTCCTCCTCTTTCTGACGTAGTACCATTACTTCTGGCTATTGCTGTTGTCGTAATTCCGTCAGCAAGTCTTGTGTCGACACCTCATATTTCTGGCGTAAGACCACATTTTCTTATTCTCGCTGTTGCCAGTCGTCTACAAGGGACCCTTGCCCCTGGCTCTCCATCGATCCTCGTTTCAACTGCCGTTCTAGTTCCATTGACACCATCCATGACCGCCCCCTCCGCCTGTCTCGACTGCTGGCTCTATTTTGTGCCGTACTAAGCACCTGACTTAGAGGTTTCTTCCTCTGTTCATTCCTCGCTGTATCAAGCCGCTCACGCTCAAGCCGTTTTCGATCTGTGCGTGCGCGTTCCGCAAGCTGTTTACCCCGCTGTCGTACAACGTCCTCAAACGCACTCCCACCATTGCTGTCGTCGTCGACGATTGACACCCCCGATTGAACCATAAGATCCGGGTGCTCGACACCTGTTCCCTTCTCTTTGCCTTCCTTTGTACCAGACGTCTCTTCCTTCGGTTTTTCCCACCTTTCTCGGGCGAACTAAACTGCTCAATTGAGCTGAGAAGTACGTCGACTTCGGTCTCGTTGAAATTGAACCTACGTCCTAGTTCCGCTCACTAATCATAAGGCCCTTCTTTAGCAGATGCGATTTAAACGTGGAAGGTGATAATACTGGGAGTCGTTGGATTGACCAAGAGTTTGATCTTGTGGTTTCAATCTCATCTTCGTGTTCTTCAAAGACTAAACACCCGTCCGAATCGTCTATCACAGAGAACCGAGAGCGTGATCTTGGAGTGCGTGCTTTCATCTTGACAATAAACGAAGATCGTGAAGGAGTTGAGGGCATTTTTGGTCGCTTGGAGCGCAATGCACCAGTTTGTACCTGGTCTTGTCCATTGTCCTGAGGTTGAAGTATCAAAGATTTTTTGGGGTATGCCCAAAGCCCGCTTGTCGCTTGACGCTGTTATCGTGTTCTGTAGCACTGCACAACGTTAGAGATCGACATGGACTCCATCGTGTCCAATATTTGCAGCGTAGTCTATATCCTCTCCGTTGTGGCTATCAAAATTTGCATGGGAGATTCCTGAGAGGAGTGTGATTGTATCCAAAGAGATCTTCAGAGTGATAAGCCAGGTCTTGCTCTAACTTACAAGGGGCCATAATTTCGACCTTGTCAGAGGATGTTGAAAAGACTCGTACTGATCCTGAAGGTAGTCGTTTCTTGGGCGTCGAGAGTTTGCCAGACCTGGATGCCCCCGAGTTTTGGGTGGGTGGGGACGTGATGTTGAATACCTTCGCGTATCCTAACAATCTCTTTGATACTTTAGAAATCAGGTGATTTCTTCAAACGGATATCGACTAGAAAAAGTCACTCATGATTCTAAGCTGCCCCCGTTCCCACTCTCATGCAGATGTCAAGCTCAATTTGGAGCCAACTCACGGTCAAGAAGTTCGTGCGCCACATGAGTCGAGATAACATCCGAGTGCCAGAGGGTGGCCCAACCTCTTCAGCTTGTCCTCACACATAGGCTTTTCAGGTACTCGCGAGGAGCCAATAGGACCCCAAAGTACATAGGGAAAACCAAGAAGATAGCCATATTTGACATGACAACATTGACATATACAGAAATATTCAGGACCTGGCCCCCAACATTCAAACCACCAATAAGCCTCCTTTAAGCACCTCTCTGACCTCTCGAGGGATAGTGGATCAAAACATGTATACCGCACCGATTCAGGCATCAAACGCACTCAATTGTGTTCTGCGAAACGTCCCTTCAAAGTTCAGAACAAGGCTGACCTAAAATTATATAAGACCGTGATTCTCTCTTCTTGCTGATTACAAACTCGTTTCCCGAGGGCAGCACAGCGGTGGGGTGGGTAGCTATGTACCTACTTTGAGATACATATCGTTTGTTAGCCTAATAGTAACAATCGACTTCATGTTATCGTCCTGCCCCCCACCACTTGAGCTGACGGACCAGGTTATGTTGCTCCTAGCTAAGCCTTGATCCTCTTTGGTTCTGGAGACGACTCTGGTGAAGTTGCTCTTCTTTTTTGACTAGCTCTGTTGCGTAATTTATATTCAGCTTTTCTTCTGTCACTCTGCTTCTTCCGCTCCTCTGAAATGGGTTGAGGGGGGACATTGTACCCTATAATGTAATTGTTATCCCCTGACTCCAAACTCGAGGAGCGTGACACTGTACCGATAGACTTCCCGAGTTTTTCCATTGCTTCGTACTTTGAGTGTTTGGCATACTGGTGACCCTCGAGCGTGGAGTACATTAACTTAGCCTGCCATCCTCTGTCCCTAGACCCAGTCACACCGTAAATTATGGTTTTAGATTTCTTCAAGAGGTTATTGGCATCGTAAAATACCACTGCGACTGGAAATACTCGAGTTTTTAAAAGGACTTCGCACCCTGTTACGTCCGTTTTTCGTCGCAAATCTTGCGACTGATCGAGGAGTAACGCGTAGTAACAATCCTTTGGTGGAATATTCTAGGATTTATCAAGGGTCAAATAAAACAATGGGTAGATAAAATGGCTCACTCCATGTGGGGTATGTATGCTTCTAGGAGGAGGGGGAATATCTTCACCCACAAGGCTGTCTTTTGTGACAGTTACCCATATTCCTGGGAGTGGTGGTAGTGTTCCTAACCCCGACACCATCGCTTCCTGTTCATTTCGTGTAAATGTCGGCCCTGTCCAAACTAACGGGATTTTGCTGATATCTCTTTGTATCTGTATAACCTTGCAGTCTTTGTCCGCTGGACAAACACTGTGAGGTATGACTGATCTCAACGACTCATCCACGTTCTTGGATTCGTGGAGTCTGGGATCCGTAGTTACTATCAGGAGCGTGGTATAGGATATTGTTTTCGGGGGCCACCGGTAGACTATTATGAGGTCCGGTGCTTTCATTTCAGATCCACTCTAGGATAGCGTTCGTTGAAATGCTAATGAAAGCAATCAATTACTGGAGACACTCACGAGTTCACCATGAGGATGTATGAGTGAGCGCAGTACTATGGCCGAGGTGCCCGGCCTCCTGTAGCCTTGACTTGTGGATTGGTCGACATCATTATCCAATTCGCGTCCATTCTGACTTGGGTCAGGGGCGTTATCGTCCGTGTTAGTACCAGATTGCCCGTCTGGACTGATGCTATCGGCTTCACTGGTCCTACGGTAAGATCTGAGTCGGTTATCGTTGGAAGGGACATAGGCTCCAAGGGTGCTTGATAAAAAGAGACATAGAGCGAAGAGAGAAAAGGGTGCATAGGTCCTGACCATAGCACAAAGTTGAATTTTTGGTGGGGGAAATGATTGAAAATTGAAATGGGTGAGAACCAGCTGGGGGATTTGGGACGATGGCTGGACGCTATTTATGCATAATGCCCAAGACGGACAGGATTGGAAGTATAAGCGATTAGGCGATAGCACTGCCCTGTGATGTTTCATAAATTAAATAGTGCTACATACATATTCCATCAAAGTTTAATATTCGCTGGCATCAAAGACATGCACCGCCGAAATGTATGCCATCTGGAAAACCTTGAAGTTGACGGTGACTAGACGGACAAGATCGGAAGATTAGCGATTAGGCGATAGCAACTTGTTAGCGTCTGTTATTCCATCAAAGTTTGATATTCGCCACTTTAGTGGCACCAAAGACATGCACCGCCGAAATGTTTGCCAGGTGGAGAACTTACACCTGACTGCTTTTCTTCTCGTTCTCACCCAAGGACAACAGCTCCCAAGCCCAAGACACAATAGTAAACAATCTGGGAAGAGGTTGGAAGGGTACAGGTCACTTTTTATCCCCACTTGAGACATTGGTTTCTGCGACACCCAATCTCTCAAGACTCTAGGAAAGCTGTCGTCTATCTCTTCACCGTGTGTGGTGCTTGTTGTTGTCGTGATTCTGTCAGCAAGTTTTGTGTCGACTCCTCTTCTTCCTGGCGGAAGACTACAATCTCCTATCTCCGCTGTTGCCAGTCGTCTACAAGGGACCCTTGCCCCTGGCTTTCAACTGCTGTTCTGAAGCCATGGACGACTACTCCTTCCGCCTGTCTCGACTGCTCATTCTAGTTTGTGACACACTCAGCGCCTGACTTAGAGTTTTCTTCCTCTGTTCATTTCCTGCTGGGCCGCGTCAAGCCGTTTTCGATCTTGCGTGCGCACCCCGCTGTCGTACAACGTCCCAAAACGCATTCCTACCGTCACTGTCGTCATCGACAATTGACACACCCAATTGCACTATAGGATCCGGGTGCTCGACAGCTGTTGATTCTCTTTCCCCTTTCCTTGGACCAGATCTCTTTTCCTTCGTTTTTTTTCTCAACCTTGCTTGGGTGAACTAAACTGCTCATGAATCAAGCTGAGAAGTACGTCGACTTCCGTCTCATCCAAATCGAACCTACGTCCTAGTTCTGCTCCGCTAATGATAAGGCCCTTCTTCGGCAGATGCGGTTTAAATGTGGAAGGTGATACATAGTACTGGGGTCGTTATGATACGCGAAGGTATTCAACATCACGTCCCCATTCGAAGCTCGGGAACGTCCACTGGCAAACTCTCGGCGCCTCTAAAGAATTTTCCCTCGGATGCAATTCAACTCCTCTCAGAATTCTCCCATGCGGCAAGCAAGTCGATAGTGACAACGGAGCGCTGCAAACGTCGTACGCGATGAAGTTCTACATGCTGATTTTGAAGCCGTGTCTAACATTGTGCAGACACAGACATGGTCTGACACTTATAGCCACCCACCACTCACCACATATGGCGCCAAAGATGATTCTTATCGCCAAGGCATCGTTCTGGGGACCCAGTCGCCACAATGAACCTCGCGGCTATCTCGTCTACTGCGCGAGAAATCGCAGCAGGTTCCATGTCAGATAATTTCCCCTCCAGCGTCTCCTACAGGACACGATGACATCGAGTCAGAAGCGGGCTTTGAGACACCCCCCCCCCCCAAAAAAAAAAAAAAAGAAATCCTTGATACCCAGGACAATGGACAAGACCAGGTACAAACTGGTCCATTGCGCTTCAAACGACCAAGAATGCCCTCGACTTCTTCACGGTCTTCGCTTATTGCCAGGATGAAACCACGCACTCCAAGGTCAGGCTCACTGTTCTCCGTGATAAACAATCCGGAAGGGTTTTCCTGAGCCGAGACTTGAGGCTCCTTTAGAGGTAGATAAAGAACACGAAGATGAGATTGAAATTACAAGATCAAACTCTTGGCCACTCCAACGATCTCTTTGATAATTTAAATTTTTGGTGATTCCTCAAGCAATATAGACTAGAAAAATCCACTCGTGACTCCAGATTATGGGACCCCTGGGTTCAGAACAAGGCTGACATAACTCTCTCCTCTTGCAATTGAAAGTTCGTCTCCCGGGAGCACCAGAGCGGTTGGGTTGGTACCAATGTACTACTTTGAGATACATATCCATTGTTACTACTAGGCTAACAAACATATTCATGTTATCGTCGTGCCCCCCCCTTAATTTGACGGACCAGGTTCTGGTTCTTTTGCCTGAGTCTTGGCCTTTTTTCTGTCCATAGTTTGCTTCGAGGCTGACTTAGATTTTTCTTTTCTTTTCTGACTGCCTGGGTTGCTTGGTCTTGTCACAGCATATTTTGCCTTCTGCTGGTCCGAAAGGTGTTGGGGGGGGGTGGACATTGTACCCTATAATGTAGTCGTTATTGACCCACTCGAAGCTCGAGAAGCGTGACACCGTACCGATAACCTTTCCCAATGCCGCCATCGGTTAGTACAGGGTGCGTTTGTCGGCGAGCATGTGGCCGTCAAGCGTGGAGTACGCTAGCTTGGCCTGCCATGCTTTGTCCTTAGACCCAGTCACGCCTTTAATTATGGGAATATGAGACTCCAACTTGTTCCGGGGATTGAAAAATGCCAGTGCGACTGGATATACTCGGGTGTGGTGGTTTTCTTTTTCTGAGATTTGCGAACGATCGAGGACCAACGCGAAGTAACAATCTGTATAACCTTGCAGTCTGTCTTATCCTCTGGACAAACACTGGGAGGTATACATGGTTTCAGCGACCCAGGCACTTTAATGAACTTGTGGAATTTGGGATCAGCAGTTACTATTAGAAGATGGGAATAGGCCTCGTAGTTTCGGGCCCAACAAACGGGTATGATGAGGTCTAAGGCATTTTTATCCCCACCTAAGATAGTGTTTGTTAAAATGCTAATGAAAGCAATCAGTTACTAGGAACACTCGCGACTTCGGCAGGAGGATGTATGAGTGAGCGCCGTATTAGGGCGAGACGCCCACCTTCCTGTTGCCTTGACCTGTGAATTGAGTCGATGTGGAGGGATTGGGTTGCTCGACATCATCATCTGATTTGACTTGTTCCTCGCTTGGGCCCTCATCGTCTGGGTGGGTGTTGGATTGCCCGCCTGCATTGCTATTAGCGTCACTGGTCCTCCGGTAGGATGTGAGTCGGTTATCGTTGAACGGGATAAAGGCTCCAAGGGTGCTTGACAAGAAGAGACATAGAGCAAAGAGAGAAAAGGGTGCATAGGTCCTGACCATAGCGCAAAGTGAATTTTGGGCGGGGGAAACAACTGAAAAGTTTAAAGGGTTGAGAACCAGCTGGGGGATTTGGGACGATGAGCCACAGGGCCAGCCGGTATTTATGCCCAAGACGGACAAGATCAGATAATTTAGCGATTTAGTCGATAGTGCTGTTTGATATTCGCCACTTTAGTGGCATCAAAATCAACAAGACATGCCTGGCCAGAATGTTTGCCAAACCTACAAGTTCTCCACGAGAACTTACACCTTTGAAATAGCAAGAGCTCCTAACACACGCCCTCCAGTATTTGACATTTAGCTAGTAAACAATCTGGGAAGAGGTTGGCCGTGCTCAAGGAAGAGAGAGAGCAGGAGATGGAAGGGTAGAGGTGTTACAAGGTGGCTGTTCTCCATTTCCGCTCTTGCCATGCTATTGGTTTTGTCCTGACGCTTCCACTTCCAGCTTTTGCTTTCCGTGTCCCTGGCACTGAGATACCCGATCTTTCCAAGCCGTTCTCTAACTCTTCGCTGGGTGAAAATCTAGCGCTAGCGGCATTCGTGGAACTATATCCAAGTATTCCGTGTCCAATCGAAAACATCGTGTGACAGGAAAGGAGGAAAGATGAGTTGCACAGAACCCGCTTATCTTCCTTGAAGACGATCCATCTTGAGACGTCGGAGTAAGGAGGGTGTATAGTAAAGCCCAGGTTTTTTTTGGTGGGGTTTTTGTTTTGAAGGGGTCAGCGCCTGATGACGGGAGAAGACAAGCTAAACAATGGCGGAGAGCTAGAGACCTATATAACGGCCAGGCGCGGCAGCATCTGCTGGAGAGTGCAAAGCGCAACATGGCCCTTGTGTGAAGGCCAAATGGTCTCGTTGATGCTGCTGATCACCGCAACCAATTAACCAAGAATAGCGAGTACGAGAGCCTCGGCGAGCTTTACTCTAAGATCTGACTTCCCTTCCTTTCACCCAAATGCGTGAATTCACTTAAATAACGCGAGCACCCCACTGACATCGATTCAATAGCGAGCATGAAAGGCAGATCCCTGCTACGGCGTATTATGCTACCTGATAGGTAAACCTCCCCTGCTTCTGTCTAAACTCCTTCCCCTATTACCTTTACAACATGTCCGTGTTAGGTGAGAAAAGCAATGGTACCACATGTATCCTGCATAGTTATGGGGTCCCATCTTATGGGAGAGCATCGTTCGCTAACCCGAGGTATTCGTTCGACATAAACGTAACATCAGAGAAGCCCTCTGGTTGCGATACCTGCCAACAATCACACGCTGTCTATTTTCCTATACACTGGTTCGTTCGCGCTCAGCGCTGATCATTTGTGCAGAAGTACAACTCAGTAGTTGACTTTTCCAATGGATATACTGACATCTTTACCATCTTTAGGGTACACAGCACACCTGAAGGCTGTGATGAACAAATAAACAATCTTTCGACGAATCATGGCATGTTAGTATTATCTAGCTGCAGCGAGGCGCCACTGAACTACAAGTTTGCCCTCGTATGTATAAGTATTCGTGAATGCCGCGGCACGTACGGGGCAGTAACTGACCCTGACCACGATCAACCTTTGACAGACAGGCTGCGCTTCAGCTATTTCCCAGCCGTCACACCGTAGCATGTGTGCGCGAGTCATTGGAAGCCTCACAGCTACCATAAAAGCGCAAAACCTAATGCAGTGCATACCTCCACCTCCAACGTTGGATCCTGCACAGCAGTGACAGCACCCACAGACTTTATACAATTTCTGATCGGTTCGCACGCTGATTTCAGATACATATCAAGACTAACTCTTCGCGGTTGTTGATGTCCCCTCATGTCTTCACCTTATGTGTCTGTCTTAGACGCAAAGCCAGCACTGTTCCAAAGTCCTCCACCGACCCGAGGGCCAACACCTGTTCTCCAACCAAATCCTTACCTCGACGCCCCCGATGACTATGTCGACTTTGGCCATCGTCGAACAAGAATCAGACCCGATAGAATTCAAAAATTAGATCCAGAAGAGTTGGTTATTTTCAACAACCGTTCCATGGCCACCTATTGATCGCTCCCATTTCTAGTTTTCTTTTCAGTAAACTCGGAGACTCCCCAGCCAGTTACGACCAAGCCATTCCGAAGGTAGAGCAGACTCGTATGACACAGTCCGATTATACTACCTTCTTACGGCTGACCTCATCGACCAGACTATAGAGATACCGAGTATTCATATCCAACAGATGAACCTGGCGAGGAGATGTCGGAAGCGGCCCGGGTCTGGAGAATATATGTTGATGAGGCGGGCAAGTTCGACTCCTCTCTTACGGAAGGTTGGAATAGAGGTGTTGATGTGCTTTTGGTCTTTGTACGGACGCATTCATGCTCCAATAACAAGCCACTGACCTGTTTGGCACATAGACGGGCCTTTTCTCTGCTGTCTTGACTACATTTATCATCCAGGCTTTTGAGCTTCTCATTCCAGACCCAGGAGAAACTACGAATGCTCTCCTCGAAAGACTCGTTTCTCTTCAAACGAACATTGAGCGACCTGTCTCCTCGCCAAGTCCCTCGCCAACACCTGGTCAGGTTGTATGGGTTAACGGTGTATGGTTCGCAGCGCTGGCATGCAGCCTCTCGACTGCTCTAGTTTCTATGCTGGCCAAGCAATGGCTACAAGTTTATACCACCAACATTTCAGGTTCACCTCGACAGCGAGCACGCCAGCGACAAAAAAGGTGGATGGAGCTCATGTCATGGCATGTCCTAACGCTCCTAAACGCATTACCACTGCTCCTCCATGTCGCTCTCTTGTTGTTTTTTGCAGGGATCGTCGTGCTTTTGTGGTCCCTGAATCGTGCGACGACATTTGTGACGTTACTGATAGTTGCCTTTGCCTATATCTTCTATTTTGCCTCCATCTGGTTGCCAATTATATACCCCAACTGTCCCTATCAACACCCTATATCTGATCACCTTCGCCGATTGATCTTCTCCAAGAAGTTATCCTTTTTCGCTGAGCCGTCTTTGAACGCTTCGCCAGAAGTTGGAAATGCTGAAGGTTTTGATCATTCAAACCAAAGGTACCTTCATTTTCCTAAGGTTTCAAAATTCTAAAAGACAGTCTGCGGTAGAGGCATAAAGTCTAGTCCTGATGATCTACTGGACGCATCCGCTTTGGTCTGGTTATTGACTAGGTCAACAGATAAATACGTAGTCGCTGCTGCACTTCAAGCGATCGCTGGGCTGCCCCGCGATTTTTCAGCAACCCACATACTCCGTGCTGCCGGGGCAGTTCGCCTCGTCGAAAAAGGCTTTCAATTCTGTTTCGAGAAAGATACAACCATCGACCTCAAGTGGCACCTCATAGATGCTGATGAGGCATTGCTGTATTGTAAAGCCTGGATGTGTTTGACTCGGGGCTCCTCGGAAAAGTGGCCGTTCGAACTCGTAGCCCCACTCTGGAAACTACAGGATCTCAAGAAATCCACAGACACCGCAGCTATAGCCTCTTGCGTGGTGGCAGTCTCATCAGTAGAGAGTCACGTAGCACAATGGGAGCTGCTTGCCTATATCTCTCGATATGTTGCTGGTGAGATCCAGCTATCGCATTCGACTTTGTGCTGGCTTCTCGATAGCATGGTTGAAGGTTTGAGCGAATGGGAAATGCCCACGGCTGTTGTTGAGAAAACAACTATTCGGGCCGTACCTATCTTACTGCGTCTGTTAAAGCACATAGAAGATTTACCGACATCCAGTGTGCGCAGCGCTGCAGGGTTGGCCCTATACGTCTTCACCTGCCAACAGGCCGACCTCCACGCACATCGGAGTGAGGACGATCGTCGTGCAAGCCACTGCAGCATCATGGTGAAGGCGTTATCGTCAATCGTTGCTACCCCTGAGCGTTTTGACGTGGATAACAACCTCTTCGACATTGTTGTTCATGAATTCTCGCGACTCGCGACACCTCTTGTTTCGCAGTCTCATCGATTTTCTCGAAAGCTGAAAGGCGAAGCACGATCCAGCCTCCTTCTGTTGTTCATGTCAGGGCGCATTGCAATAGGCATTGTTCCTGATCCAATTCTTGCCGATGTATTACATCTTCTTAACAAAGCCCCAATTCCGGCCGGCCGCCGTTCTGCTCTTGTTAAGATCCTGCTAGAAACCCTACAAGAGTCATCTCATCAAGACGTTGCCAGCTGGTCAGTACGTTTGTTGCGACCGCTGCTCTCCGGGTGCCCCATGCCTGTCGTTCAGGCATTCACAGAAAACGAGGGGATCAGCGCCGTTCTGCGTGCGGCCAAGATTGGAGATATAGACAATCGTCGGCTACAAGTCGACAGTTGGCGAACGTTGCACGATTTCGTGAACAGCACTATATCACTGTACCTGGATGAACGGAAAGACGCTTCAGATCCAGATGCCGCCAAACACCATTTTGAATCGATCTTCAAATCTAAACTATTCGAAACTGCATGTGCTGCTATCCTCTCTCATCAGTGGTGGCTATTCGAGGTGAGCGGACAATGGGTCCCCACCTTCGTTAAACTCTGTTCCCTCCGACCACATGACTCGGTTTGGAAAAGCTTGATCAAAGTTGTCCAGGATACGAACGAGAAAGAGATGGGGGGAGAGTATAATGGGATGTCGGACATGTTGTATCAATTGGAGCCCATCATTCAACGGAGCCCAAAGAGGCGCTCTAGCGAACTTGACGGTTTTGAACTCGATGATAACCTTAGCACTCACACCGTGACCATGATGGAACAACGTCTTGCCATGAAAACGCCATCTTCAGCCCTGCTACAAGTCTCGGATGGGAGTTCCATCTGGTTCTGAGTTATCGAAGGCTTCGATGACTCCTATAATTCAACTTGTTTATTTGTATGTTTATTCTTACTCTTGATACCCTGCTCATTTACACACCCAAACCGTATGCATTCTGTACTGTTCGAAGTAGACAGTAATTTGAAAAAGGAAAAAGATGGAAAGGGTTTACGACATATGTCGAAGATGCAAGTAAGATGAAATGAGTATTGGAAACATGCTGCACAGTAGAGCACGTGTGTTGTGGCCCCGTGACGGCAAGTCATTTCCAATAGCAATCCGCATCCGCACTATGAATATTCCCGCTGTAGAAGATACGATGGCAAAGTATGTACGTCTCCATAGTTTTCCTTAGCTCACATGTAATCCATCCCCTTTAACAATCGTCTCCATCCCGATCGTACTTTGGAGGCGACGTACCTGATCGGACAGCTTCGTCTTGCAGTTGGGTTAAAAAGTTGTTACCCAAAAAAATAATGGCTGCGACGTATAAGTTAAAAGCCTCAACCACATGCACAGGTGATCGACGTACCAATCTGAACGAGCCACATCACGATAAACATAGCGACGGTAAACCCCTTCAACAGATTCGTTTTCAAACATAGCTCTCTCGTAAACTGATCAAAGGCGACTGATAAGCATTTATCAACGTTCCATGATTGAGACGAGGTCTTGTCAAAAAGTAGGTAAAGGGACAAGACGCCTGAACCAATGCAGAACAATATCTCGCCAATGACAAGTGATGTGTACAAAGAAGCTGCACTCGTCTTTTTGAGGGTACATGCGTAGATTCTGTGCGGCCGTGAGTAATAGTTGATTCACATTCTACGTGATTAGTACTGACCCAAGGAAGCAAAACATCCCAAATATAATGTAGATAAACACATGGAACCATACGGAAGTTTGCTGAAGCGGTGTCATCACACTCCCTATTTTTGTTCCATTTCGTTAGTTTAAGACGGTGCTACGACGGAAAGCACTGCACCAATTTTCCCCAATACAACAATGCCGATGGCACCGAAGACGACTGAAAACAGTAGCGATAGCACTGTGATTGCCAATAGGACGTAGCGAATCAAGGGCGAGTGAGATTGAGCTGGACCAACCGGGGTCACTGGAAAGACACTTCGGAGAGGTGACATGATGAGGTGAACAAGGCCTGCCTATTCAAAATTGGGAGGAATGAATGGGTAATAACAGGTCCGGCCTGTTCGACGAATGAGTAAGAGGGTAGCAGTGGTGGGGGGCAGGAACCAAGCCTGTTGACAGCATCTCTACCACCACGGGAGGGTTAATATATGCAGGCAGACTCTCAGGGGTGACTCCTAAAACACGAAAAAGAACTCCTGAGATCTTCCCCTGTTATACTTGTCGCATCCTTTAGTCCAAATCAAACAATCAAAAGCCGAGCCCGAAATGCGAAATTTGCACACGAGCACTGAAATACTTAGAGCCAAGTCTCCCTAGCCTGAGCTTCCGGGATACCCGGTCTGAGAGCAGGTTGTAAGTACATAGTAAACCAAGTGATTAGCAGTATAGCACTACAACCCTACGTTAGGTTGCCAAGTGGTTACCATTGATTTCTGTTGGCTTGTTTCAAATGGGTCTGACTTACGTAACCCTTCCGCCACCTATGTACACACCGTCCATGATGATCACGTATTCGTGATCCAGGGCAAGATCTCTTATGCTCACCACTTCTCTAACACTAGGCTTTGAGGAGCTATCAGACGAAGTGAGTACACTTGTCGCCTCATTCCCACCACCATTCATCTACATCAACGATCCAACGTCACCACGGGTGATCGCGTCCGTCGTGGGCTCTCTTCTGGAAGTAATAGAACAGGAGCAACATCTATCACCATCATCAAAACGCGTGTATCATGCAAAAGTGAACGCTCTAGCCTGTTTTACACCACGGCTCTTATACGACTCCATACTCAATGCGCTAGCCAAGTGGGAAGTGAACTGGAGTGATGGTTGTGCCAATTGGGGACTCGGAGATGACTCGGAAAGATTCAATGAAAACTTTGATACCTTTATTCACGGGCTGAGGGCTGTCGCCAAGTATCTTCGTACCCAAGGGAAGGACAAGGGGAAAACAAAAACGAAAGGGAAGGGGACCGAAAAGCTACAGCCGGAGGTCGAAGATGTGAGGCTAGTCATTTTAGTCGAACGCGCCGAAAAATTGAAAGAAAATCTCCCTGAAATTACCGTGCCGCTCACGCGCTTGGCAGAATTGGTACGTGACACCTACACTCACCGACTTTTCTGACACACACTCACGTTTATGGCCTTACGCAAGTAGTCTCGGCTTGATTTGACAGTTATCTTTATCTCAAACGTCCGCTGGGAGGACATACGGCCCCCACTTGGAGCTTCGCCTGACCCCTACTTCATTGATGTACCCCCACTGACCAAAGAAAGTAGGTGTCCGCTTTTCCTGGTCAAATGAGAGAGGCGTACGGCTAAAGTTCGGATGCAGCCATCATACAGCGCGTGGTATCCAAATTTCCAATATCAGAAGAGACTAGCCCAAACACATACCATCCCGTATTCAAAGGGCTATATGCGCATTTCATAACCCTACTATGCGACGTTTGTCTTCCTTTCATCATCCCTGACCCGGAAGAAATCGAGTACATAGCAGCCGCAAGATGGCCTGGATTTGTACAACCGCTGCTTGACGAACACAACCGTCAGCAACAGCAACTCGGTACCCAAAATGATGACATGAACCTGGACGAAAGGGAGTCTGAGGCAGTCACGGCTGCAAATGGGCGTTTAGCTCCCCCTTCGGAAGAAGTCCGAATACGCTTAGCTAGGTTGTTCACTTCATCTTTCAGCTCGGCTATGGAGGAACTCCATCCCCGCCTTACAAACGCATCAGACTGGGCAAAAAGAAATCAACCCGAACCAGACCTCCTCGCCCTCTCCAGAACCTCGATGGCACAGGCTGTCCAAAGTTCTGGCGCGAATCGAAATCGTAGTCAGCACGTTGTTTTAAAAGAAGACGGGACGGGATCACTTCCTAGAATGTTCAAGTTCATATTGATAGCATCCTTTTTGGCCTCGACGAACCCTGCTAAATCAGATCTGAGGATGTTCGGAAGGGGGTTGGACGAGAAGAAGAGAAAGGGTAGGAGAGGAGCGGGAGGTAGGAGGGTCTTGAAGAGCGGGACCGTCGCGAAGGTACGGTGATGTTCCAGTCTTCCAATCTTGTAAATCCACCTTGTACTGGTAGGTTTCTCAACGCCTGCTTGGCCCTGTCCCATTCCCGCTCGACAGACTGATCGCCATCCTTGGTGCTCTTCTAGAAGAGAACGACCCAGAAACTCGAATACCTATGCCTGAATATACCATCCCTGGCGAATATACGGACATGGAAATCAGCAGAGTTGGGATTTATTCTGCGGTAGGTGGTTCTTGAAACAATGTTGTTCGTGATCACAAGGCCAATGGCTTCCCTAGGTGATGGAACTGGTATCGATGCGTCTGCTGCATCGGACTTCACCTAGCGACAGAATCGATGGGCCGCCATCTTTCAAGTGTGGGGTTTCGTATGAAGTGGCGCTGGGGATAGCAAAACAGCTCGATGTGCCACTCAATGATCTATTATGGGATCCAGCGTGAAGGCGTTCAGGTAGCGAGATCAGAATGTCATAAAAACTTTCAAAAGGCGAGAACGAAGCGGTACACAATCTAGACTTCAAAAAAGGAGTCGAAGCTCATTATAGATCAAAACGATGGCCCATTGTATTTGAGTGATTCCATACAACTACTACTGTACACCAGAGATGAAATTAGAGACTGATATTAATGGGCGAGCAGCCAATGGCGATGAGACCATGCTATTTGGGTTGATTGAGTAGGTTGCCAAAAGACAAATGGTCCACGGAAGGCTTACGAATTCGCTATTCTGGCAGCAGACTGCCTGATTGTTGCAAGTACCACCCGAGAGGATGGGAAGGCAAGTGATGCCAACAGGGATATTGACACCTTGGATGACGATACCTAGGAGAGCTGCCAAAGCAGAGACAGCTGGGTTACTGGACTAGATGAATGACCAGCTCAGCATTCGGTTTCTTTTGAATAGCTGTCCGACTAGAATGGCACTTACAGACGAAACACTATCGCAGCATTGGGCGCCACCAGTGTTGCACTGGCTCGCCGGAGTAGTCCCAGTGGGAGAGGGCTAAGATCAAAGTGTTGTCAGGTTCATGTACATGGGGTGCACGTCAATTATCACATACGTTGGTCACCACGGTGGTGGTGGGGTGTGTGGTGGGTGTGGCGGCGGCAAGGAAAGCAGATGCGAACAAGGCAATGACGGAAATACGAGAGAACATGTTTGAAGATGAGTTGGTTTGGTAGACGAGTTGCTAGAGCTGTTCGAATGAAGAACAGATACCGTAGATTGGCCAGCTTTTATACATGATAGAGACCCGTGCGTTCTCACCCAGCGGAGAAAAGTTGGGCTATTCACGCGTCATGACAGGACTCGGACCACGGATCACTTTTTTTTTTCTTTCTTACGGCGTCATGGTGGACTTAAAGGGATTCAAGCCAGATCGGATGTATTGATTCTACTCGGACGTATATAGATGCATCCCACTCCACAAGATGAAGGCCGGGTGCCCTGGTTCAAGATGGAGGCTATGGGGCTGTCAAAGTGTATAGATGAAGCTTCGCGCGGGGAGACATCCCCGTTGAAACCGCTAATGATAAACGCGTTTGCGCCGTAGATAATACAGGGCCTCAAATGGACGCATAGCTTCTCGGACTTGGATATCGTTCTATGGTCGAAAGATGCAAACGCCAGATTTTATAAGAATAAAGTCGGGTTTTCCAGTCTCACCAAAAAAGGATGATGAGTAAAGACGATCAGTTCTGATGGAAGTTCTTCCGGAGCCTTTCATGTCTTCGTATGTTTTCCATATCGGTTTCTTTCCTGCTACCTTCTTCCTACCATCCACCTGTCATCCTTTAGCACAGGGCAGAATGAACCATTGAATGACCGTGTGGCGTCATCATATTTCTGATGCTCCTTCATCGTAAGCATCGGGGATAATGCAATACGGCTGTCCTACTTAGCATCGCCCACATGAGCAATGAACGTGTTGGCAAGATGATCGAAAAAGAAGCAGTGATCGGTGTTTGTTTTTAACGATCAAATGACGTCAACACATGCAAATGAACATTGTACTTCGTCTGGGCGGATATAGAATTTCAGATCTATGCAAGTGATTTTCTCACTCCAACGTTGATGGCATGATGGCAACGTGTTTTGCGCTTAGCCTTTACCCGACGTAATGACGGTTTTGGCAGCACAGATCTTGTGTGCTGCACGCTTCACAACCATGATTGGGCTCACAACTAAAATTACTACGTTTGTGGTTTGTGAACAGCTTGGTGTATTCGACTAGTGGAAACATGGGTTAAGCTCTACACTACACTCATTTACAATGCCCGTTGATATCATTGTGTGAGTATGTCTATTTGATACGATGTCTTCTAACGCTGGAAAAGTCGCCAAAAGACGAGCTGTTATCAGTTCAACGTGTTTAATTGGTGTGCTGAACCCCGTTGCTCAACAAGAGACTTCTAGCAGGCTATTGAAATAGCTTCAAATCTTCGATTGATTAGATTCCTAATGATAGTTTAACAAGTTGTTCAACAATTCACACAGCTACTAGTAGTGACTACGTAAATAGCTCTAGGTGGCTGTTAATCACTTAGTTGCAT
Source organism: Calocybe gangraenosa (assembly GCA_018221785.1). Classification (NCBI taxonomy): domain Eukaryota; kingdom Fungi; phylum Basidiomycota; class Agaricomycetes; order Agaricales; family Lyophyllaceae; genus Calocybe; species Calocybe gangraenosa. The sequence continues at coordinate 18,715 of JABCKK010015879.1, forward strand.
AAGGTGTGGAATCAGAGACTGAGATTGACAGGTGAACAGCCGATGGCAATAACACCATGCTGTATAGGTTGGGTAAATAGGTTGCCAAAATAGAATTGTTACAGCGACATACGAATTCGTTGTTTTGGCAGCAGACTGCCTGATTATTGCACGTACCACCCGACAGAATGGGAAGGCATGTAATACCAATAGGAATATTGACACCCTGGACGACAACGCCTAACAGAGCAACAAGAGCTGACACAGCTGGGTTATCAGACTAGATGAACGATGAGCACGGCTGTCAGTTTTCTGAATTGTTCAACAGCGGCAGTACTTACAGACCCAACACTGTTGCAGCATTGGACACCACCAGCATTGCATTGACTAGCGGGAGTAGTCCCAGTGGGAGAGGGCTACCAGAACAACGTCAGAATTGTGTATAAGACTATAGGTCAATGGTCACATACATTGGTCACCACAGTAGTGGTGGGGTGGGTGGTGGGTGTGGCGGCGGCAAGGAAAGCAGAGGCGAACAAGGCAATAACGGAAATGCGAGAGAACATGTTTAAAGATGAGTTTGTTTGGTAGACGAGTTGCTAGGGCTGTTCGACTGAAGAATAAGTGGTGTAGATTGGCCAGCTTTTATACATGATAAGGGGTCTGTTCTCATCCGGGCATGGAGGATTCAGGCGTCATGGTGGGCATAAGGGGGCGATATATTGATTTCACTTAGACAGCAACAGAGTTATCCCACCCCACAAACTGAATGTCAGGATTTGCTTCGAGTTTGATGATCGATAGGCTTTCAAAAGTGTAGATATGAATTCACGATTGAGTTCTTCGTATGTTTCCTGTCCCGGAAGTCGGCGCTCCGACAATCCTTTGACGTAGTGAAAAAACGCCTCGTGCCATCCATCCTGTCACCCCCCTTCCGTAATTTCCGCAAGTGTTCTCCCATCACATACCTGTCGTGCATCTGCACAGCACAGAATCAATGTTCAACGCCAATGACGCGTTTGTGCATCATCAATGTCATTTGTGCTTCTTTGTTCTAGAACGGCCGACCTATATGCGTTGGTGAAAAAACAGCAATACGCGGTCCCGGGATAATTCACCCAATATAACCGCACGAACACCAGTAAGGGGGAGAAAAGCAATCAGTGCTGTTTTGATATGACGTCGACTCATGCACATGCCTGTTTACTGCGCCCAACGCACAGAGGGACCTATGAACGCACCTTTCATGACCAAACAGGTGGACCTGAAGTTGTAACCACCTGCAATGATATTTTTACGCGTGCTTGGACGACAGGAGCAAGAGTAGAGCATTCACGAAATCGTTATTTTGGTACCTATGGTATAGAGCCAATGTCTAGAATATCATTGGGGGCACAACTAAATCCATTTGTGTCAACATTTTTTAGCTGTGCTTTAGCCATGGTTTCGAGTCGGGGTGCTAATGAAAACATACAAGGGAGTGCAATACGGCCGTCCTGTGATATTAGCATCGTATGAGCCAAGATGATCGAGAAAGAAGGAGTGATCGGTGTATATTTTTATGACGTCACACATGCGAGTTTGAACATTGTATGTAGCGGATATATATTTTCTCACGTCAATGCTTGATGTTGAATACAATTTTGTACGACTATCCTCGGCATTTACCCAACAAGATTACTGGTAGGATAGATCCTGTCTGTGTCGCCGCCGCAACGCTTCCCAACTACGCTAAAGTTCTTTCTGTGAACGTGTTAAGTTTCACCCTACACCCATTCAAAATGCCCGAGTTTATGTAGTCCTATATACGTGAATAATACACTGTCTTCTATCGTTCTATTGCTGGAAAGGTCGCCAAAAGACGAGCTGTCATCAGTTCAACATGTTTGATTCACGAACTGAGCCTTTGAATAGTGCTCAACGAGAGATTGCTAGCAGAGGGCTTCGACGGACAAAGGAAAGGAATAACTGGATAACATCAAAATTTGATTCATATAATTCATAAGGATTTTTCAACAAGCTGCCTAACAATCCATACAGCTACTAGTAGTGACTATATATTAGGTCCAGGTGGCTGCTAGTCATCTAGTTGCATAAGATGTGAAATCAGAGACTGAGATTGACGGGTGAACAGCCGATGGCAATAACACCATGCTGTATAGGTTGGGTAAGTAGATTGTCAAGATAGAATTGTTACAGCGACGTACGAATTCGTTGTTTTGGCAGCAGACTGCCTGATTATTGCAAGTACCACCCGAGAGGATGGGAAGGCATGTAATGCCAATAGGAATATTGACACCCTGGACGACAACGCCTAACAGAGCAACAAGAGCTGACACAGCTGGGTTATCAGACTAGATGAACGATGAGCACGGCTGTCAGTTTTCTGAATTGTTCAACAGCGGCAGTACTTACAGACCCAACACTGTTGCAGCATTGGACACCACCAGCATTGCATTGACTAGCGGGAGTAGTCCCAGTGGGAGAGGGCTACCAGAACAACGTCAGAATTGTGTATAAGACTATAGGTCAATGGTCACATACATTGGTCACCACAGTAGTGGTGGGGTGGGTGGTGGGTGTGGCGGCGGCAAGGAAAGCAGAGGCGAACAAGGCAATAACGGAAATGCGAGAGAACATGTTTAAAGTGAGTTAATTTGATAGACGAGTTGCTGAAGCTATTCGAATAAAGAATAGAGACTGAATGAGCGAGCTTTTATACGTCTTAAGGTCCGTGGATTGGGATCCAGTAGGCGGACAACGCGTCATGGGGGGACGCGGGGATTAATCTTTTGCAGGCTTTACGCGTCATAGCGTGTTTAAGGCGCGTCGAATCGAGTGTATTGCATTATCTTGTATAGCAACAAATGTGCCTCACTCCACAAGCTAGTAAGGCTATGGCTGTCAAATGTAGAGATGGACGTTCGCATAGAGGAAAACAGCCGTCAGAACCGGTGATGCTAAACGTAATTACCGGACCCGCACTACCTTTTCTACTACCCGAATCAGAAAGAAGCCACTACGTATGTACAACATAGACCTACACACAAGTTGACTGTTCCCCTGTACACAGCCAGGTCCGGAGGTGAATTGATCTCTTTTGAAAGCCTTGTTTTGTAAATGCAAATATAAGACCTAGTCGTACGTACTGAAGTAGCTACATCTTTTCGGTCCCACCAAAAGTTGATTTAGGGTTTGATGGAATGTCTACTGGGACTTTCCATGTCCTCATATATTTTCCGTTGCGGAAGGTCATGTCATCCTTCTTGCCCACCTTTCTTCCGCAAGTGTCATGCGCCTGTCGTGCCCATGGGACAATATTAAATGGCGCATGCGTGCGTCACTAACAACCTCTGGGATGACCTCTTACATCATTATAGCTGCTTCAATTTATGCGTATCGGTGAAAAGGCAGCAGCGAAGCAAAACGCGGGGAAACGGTGTGTTGTTTTTCTTTCGCAATCAAATGACGTTTATGCATGTACGTGCTGCTTCTCATGTACAGCATAGCCTTGTATAAAGGCCTAGATGGATTTACATCTGAATGGTACCGCCGACTGTATGTATGTAACATGCGTGTGCTCAGCCAGTAAATAAGACTAGTGCAGTAGGTAATTGGAACTCAACGATCGTTTACTCTGAAAGCACACTGGTTGAGTGGTGCACTTGCAAATTATCGTCATGTCAGGCCGATTTGCGTACTGTTGTTTGGCATAATCGTAAGGACCTTCAACAACTACATTCAAGGTGTCGCAAGAGATTGCATCACAGATGATCGCTGTGCGACCCTGACCTGCCAATTCAAACCCAGCATCCATTCTTTGGTAGATGATAGGACCAGGTGAGTGATTGTATGAGAGCTCTTCCATCTTCCCTACTCACCTAATCATACTCAAGGAGTCAATTCCTGACCGAGAGACTTATCTATAGTCTTCCAAATGACTCGAGGATGTCTGAATTCGCAGCCTAGTTGTTGATGACCACTTAAAGCATGGTCCGGCTATAGTACATAAGTAAGTTGGGCAGGTCTAAATCTGCTCACATGGGATGCAGGTGGCCCTTCGGGACTGCTGTTGACCTATATAGTTTCAGCTTACGCCCGTCGGGCTCACGAGAGTTGGGACCCTCGTGAGCTTGACGAGCCAAGGCACCTATATTTGAGCGCACATAGATTTTCAAGCTGCATCTTATTATTCAACGGCATATAGTGTAGCACTCGCTCAATACATCTCATGTATATTAGGGTTTTACCTGACGCTCAGATTAGGATGACTACATGTGTGAGCGCATGGTGAGTTCCTAACATGTACGGATATCGTGCATATGCATAGATTTTAACACGAATGTCGTATGGGGCATGGCAAGACAGTACTATGTGCACATATATGGTTGTTCGGAATGGTCAAAACACAACGAAGGAAGGGTAAGGAAGAGTTGATACCGTCTTTTTGTTTTATCTTACACACAAACACACACCAATACCAATGACTCCCAACGAACGAGAACTAGCTCTGCCCTTTTCCTTCATTTCTCTAACATAGAAACGCCAATCATGCCTGCTCATGCGTAAGGTCTCGATTGGCTTTGGTGTGTATACGTCCTCCGACAGATTATTGGTATTTCTCCTCCTACCCCTTGCCCCCCTCGCTCATCCAGTCTATTTTTCGGGGTTGGGATTCCTGCAAAGATGAAGCATCAGCATATGCGAACGGGGGATAGAGAATAAAAGGAGGGAAGGTTGATCAGATAGGAGCGAAAGACGTAAGATGCATTTTTATCAACACGTTGTTTTCAGTGTGAACTATGCTTGTTTAACGGTTTATTTCATCATCGAAATTTGGAGAAAAGGCAAGAGACCAGGACCAGGCGGGAAAGAGATGTGGATAGGAATGAGAAGGGTGACTGACATCCGCCGTTTGCCTCCAGGCGCTGTTGTTGTGTTAACGAAGCTACAGTTCAAGTTTGTTAGAATATTTTGGATGAGAAGTAAACGATGAGATTGGGACTGACCGACGGTTGTATAATATCCTCTTCTTTGCACGGCCCTTTGGTGTCTTTTTCTTTTCTTGTTTATCTACCTTGGGCGTTTGTGATTTGACCTTGCCAGCACGGGCGAGAGAGCCGTGAACTGTCACAATAATCAGTCAAGTGTTTAATAGTAGACTTTTGCTAAAATTACCTTTTCCCATATTGTTCTTGAGGATGGACGCTGCGTATACGATTGCGTTGTGCGAGGTGTTGGAACTGTATAGTTTTTGATTAGTAAGGTTTAGCGGGTATATGTTCATGTGATACCGATCACGTGGTAGTTAAACGGAGCCTTTTGTCAAATACGATCAAATAATGGCAGCTGTCGACGCGTTCGGACGCGTTGGTTTAGAACTTGCTTCCGTCCAAGTCGATATTGATTTGACGGTTTGGAATTTGAACGAGTAATCAATGCCATCAAAGGTGAACTCGAGCTCGAGTTCATTGTCGACTTCGACGTCAGCGCGATCTGTGAGAACCATTCCTCGGTCAAACTCAATCTCAACAACTGCCACGCCCCGCTCACGATCACCAAACGCGACACCAATGCCTCAACACGCGCCCAAAGCGACCCCCCAGCGAGCCTCGCTGTCGTCGATTCCGTCACTTTCGGCTTCCAGGAGGGTATCTGCACCAAGCTCGGTTACTACTGGGTCCGTAAGTGCTCGCCCAGTGTCCGTGTACGTCCCTTTGCAACCGAGTACGAATACTGCCATACGACCACGTGTCTCGTCCATGACACCTCCACGCCCGATTGCAAACACGCAAACATCTCTTGCTATAAATTTGACTTCTCCCAGCCCTAATCCGAAGCTCAAGGCAAAGGCTACTCAAGGCTCCTCTACTCCAATGAGCACACCCCCGCGGTTGCATCTGAAGACAAGCACAAGTCCGAGCACTGTCAATCACAGTCCACTCAATGGTTCTAGTAAAGCCAGCACCAGCAAGAACGGTACTCCTTCGAAACCGTCTTCTAAAAGACAGGCGTATGTTCCCCACGCGACTCCACCCAAACTTCAACTTCAGCAGTACTCGAGCTCCCCAGAAGATGTACCGCTGTGGCAGCAGGGACAAAATCTCAGCCTTTTAGCCGAGAGCGAGGCCATGAAAAATGTGAGCCCGCCCATGGATATGGATATGAGCATCGGCTCGCTCAATGGCGCGAGTATCTTCTCGTCTTGGGGAGGTGAGACAGATGACATGACCATGGAACTCTTGACGGATGTCGATGATACTCAAGTCGACGAAGAGGCAGGTTTCAAATGCTTTTTTCCATTCTACTGCTGACATGATGAATACACTCTTAGCTAGCTACAGCTTTAGCGCATATCCAGGCCCTTCATAACCGAAAAATCCTCCACTACAAACGTCTCCTCGAACATGCACACGCTTCTGCTGCGGCACAGCTGCATGCTCTACAAGCTGAAGTGAGAATGCTGCGTGAATCCACCTCTTCAACACATTCCCATCTACACGCATCCAGACTCTTGGGTGTTGATGCAGACGGAGACGATGACGGGAGATGCGTATGCGGTGGGCGAAAGCGGAGAGGATATTGGGCTGGCTATCGTGATGACGATGATAGCGAGGATGAATACAATGACGAGCAGGAAAAGAGACTCTTCAAGGCTTTAAGGGGCAAGGGAGGAGAGTTTAGCGAAAAGGAAATCAGGAGGGCATTGAGGGGCTTAAGTAGGGAAAGTCGGATGCGATTGTACGTTCCTTGCTTAATCGGTTGCTATTGTAGTGTTGAGCGCAACTTTGATGATACTTAGGATCGCCATCATACTCGAATGTATGTACGCTTTGCCCTTTCCCCCGATATCCTGGTCTAATCTATTTTTGTGTCCATCAAAGCCTGCCTTCCAGGCGATATTCGTCTCCAGGTTCTTCTCCTCGAGAAATACATGCGATCGACGTTTGATGTTATCGGCCGCCTAGCTCCAGACCTTGCGTTTCGAGTACTCAAGTTATTGGAGGTCAAAGAGCTTGTCGGTGTGCGCGGTGTGCGTCTTTGTTCTTCTCTATCAGTACTGCTGTTCTTGTGTATTGATAGAGTGGGAATAGGTATCGAAGAAGTGGAGAGAACTGGTGAAACTTCCCGCCTTATGGAGATACCACTGTCTAAGAATCACTGCTACGGATCCATTGCCTGTCAAACCGCCTGTTACCCCTGAAGGATGGTGTGTCCCCATTTTCATCCTTTCTGTCTCTCTACTCATCCTGTTAACGCAAACAGGGAACCCCTCTACCGTTCCCTCCACCACCGTGAATCCAATTTCACCCACTCTCTCCCCCAGCGCCTCCGTTTCTTATCGGGCCACACCAACTTCGTGACAACCCTCCTCCTGAGAGGTAAACGTCTCATCAGTGGCTCCTACGATGAGACTATCCGTTTCTGGGACGTGGAAACTGGGGAGTGCAAGCGATGCTTGCAGGTGAAGAAGCCGGTGAGTTGTGTGGATTTCTTAGTGGACGAAGAGGTTTTTGTGGTTGGATTCCACGATGTTGGGTAAGTGAGGTTACTTTTAATCCTCCATTCCTTTTTTCCCTTTCATTTTGATGTATACCTCTCAATATATGCAACCAACAGCCGTGTACACTTATTCTCGTCCTTGACCTTCACCCCTTTGCAGCAGCTTGCGGGACACCTCAATGGAATTCGCGCTGTGGCTCTGTCCTCCAGGAATCTCGTTTCGGCTGGTGCCGATAAGGCTCTCGTCTGTTGGGATTGGCGCACTGGAACAAAGATTGTCAGGTTTGGCCAGCAAACAACTATCAATATTGGTGTGCAGCTCATTGCTGCTGGGGCTGGAGCTGGGCAAGAAGATGAAGGAGAGAGGGTAGTGGGCGTGACTATTGATGGGATTGTTAGGGTTTTTTCTATCAGTGAGTATGGTTTATATACCGTATATGGCTATACACAGCTGATCAAAGCTGATACAAAATTCACCTTACTTCAATTTCAATTAAGAGAGACGAGAGATGATATCTCAGTTCAAGTTGAGTGAGTTGGGAGTGGGTGACTCAGCTCTTAATTCGAGATTATGGAATGTAGGGCAGGCGCCCAATAATATGCTACAGTACGCTTTTCTTTCCAAATTCGTGGTCCTCTTTTCTCATCAACTTTTGGACAGGTGGTTCGCGGCTAAAGGGACTCAAATGACTGTAAGTGGTTTCCCTCTATGGCGTCTTTATTGCAATCTAGATGCCGAGTCGTTCTCGTTATAGTGTGCCACAAAATCTGTCATCATACATCTTCAGTGGCAAGAAGGCGAAAACGATCACAGTAACAGGAAGCCCTCACCAATCGTGAGCGCTACGTTGACAGCTCAGTCACCAGTTTCATCTATCATACCCGGCTCTCCTTTACGCACGCGGACGACCCCTTCCCTTGCACGATCGACATCCTCCGGATCCGTTCCACTTTCCGATTTTTCAACACCTTTACGTCGCCCGTCCCTTGTCGCACCTCCATCCGCTTCCTCGTTATCGTTATCAACATCACGCTCAATTAAGAATCATAGGTTAAGCCTCAACTCACCCCGTTCTGGCACTGGCACACCTACAAGCCCTACCCTACGTTCAGGGGTTCCCGGGACCCCCATCTCATCAGGACTATCAGTGAAATTATTTGGGAGGGCAGCAATATTGACAGATCCTCCTCGTGTTGTGGCGATTGTGGAGACCCCGGATGTCGCAGTTGGGGCTGTTGACCCCAGGAAGAGGAGAGTTGTTACTGCTACAAGGTTTAGCTCAAGGGTTGGGGCCGATCGAAGGGTCGGTTTTGTTATTATGTTCGTTCGGAATTTGGTGTTAATGGGGGCATGGATAGATATTTATGTCAACGCATAAAGATAAAGATGGCCGTCTCTCTCCTTCTCTTTTACGAGCCAGTGCTGGGTATGAAGAACAAGATAACGTGGGTGATGATGATGAAGGGGCACTCCTACGTGGCACCTCAGCGCGGCGCTTACGACCACCACCAGTAGACATCGATACAGACGTTCGGGCACTCACTGGTGTCTGGGCTGCGCTTGACGCCCCAGACGACAATTCATCAGGGAGGATAAAAGGGGTATTGGGACCTATACCATCCAAGTTTGCAGGATTGGCCACGCCAGAAAAGAATCCGATGTCGATGCAGCTGAGTCATGAAGAGGTTGTGGTTGGGTGTGCGGACGGGACGATTTAGTGAGTCTCGCTTGTCTCTATCTTTGTAATGTTGATCATTGACCTTTACTTTGCATAGCGTGATGAGTTTTGTGGGCGATGAATATCAGAGAGAGAAGATGAAGACGCATGTCAATGATGAAAGCGGGACAAACGAAGAGGAGGCCCTGGAAGAACTGGGAGGTCTATCTGAAGAAGATGGCGAGGATGACTAGGCTCGGTTGGTGTCTCGTTCTCAAAGTATACGGTGTGAGCCGCTTAAACTCTGCAACTAAACTATGTTCCCACACTCATAATAACCATACTGAATCTTTGACATCATGATAAGCATGAGTCCACAGTAATAAGATGATAGGGTTCGTGGCAAGTTTCAGCCAACATATTCTAGGATTGGACCAGTAGGGGGTCGGTCTTTCCATCATATGACCAAACGCCAACCTTCTCGATAGTTGCAAAAAATGGGCCTTCCGGACATTCAAACCGGTTTTTAAGTGGGCGCCCAGCGGAATTCTCGTTAACACACGCGTATGCAAATAGGCCGAAAACAGTCTTCTTGCGGCACCAAGAGAATCAGTATCGACCGTCACCTGAGCAAAAATCATTTTCAAGTCAGCAATCTAGCAGCGCAAGGTCAATGTATCAGGTGGATTCGCGGAAAAACTGACAGTCTCTTGTGATGTTTATGATGTGAACATGTGGTGGTGCTATTTTGAGGTCTTTAGCCCTTACAGACCTGTTCCGGGGACCATAAAACAGATCTTGCCTGTGATTTGTTCCGCTCGTTACCCAACCCAACTAGCTATGTTTTCATTCTGCTTTCTTGTTTTTCTCACTGGTCTGCTGGGTTTGGTACATGGTTCTAGTACTGTGAGCATTGTCCTAAAGCGAAACAAATTGGTCGCCAACTATATCAGGGGAAGCGACAGTCGTTGCCCACGGCAAACGTACAGTTGCAAAATTACACCTACGTCGGTAACGCTCTCTCTGGCAACATCTATGTGTGTTCCATTCGCTCTATATCACACCCTAGCACTTTGATGGTAATAACCCATTTGGGCTGGCTTGCCTAGATCAAGAATCTCGCTTTCGAGAAAGTAGTGACGGTGATTTACTCAAACGCTGCCGATGGCTGGGTGTCGGGGCAATTCATCCAAGCTTCCTATAGCTTTTCGATTAGCGGAAGTTCGTATGAGGTTTGGTCGTTCGTTGGCACAATTGGCTCCAACGGCATAAAACACCTTTATATCCGCTACGATGTGCAGGGTACATCTTACTACGACAACAATAACACCCAGGTACGCTAATAAATTCGTTTAGCATACGAGAAGTGACGGTCGTATAGAATTATGCTATATCTCCAACAATCACAAGCACTTCTACAGCAACTTCGTCTACTACGACGACGACGACCCGAAGCTCGACTTCTTCATCCTCGTCCGTGGCAGCTTTTTTTACAAATACCTATTAACCAACCTCCTCTTCAGCACATCGTCTAATCCCAGTCCAACGGGGATACCTGCAGAATTGCCGCCTTGCGGCACGTGGAATGGCTTAGATTCTTGTGTTGGCCAACAAACGGATTATGACGCTTCTTACGACCAGCGTATGGTATGTTCTCTCCATCTTCACCCATGAATATCAACAAGGGGCTTGAATGAATGCTACAATACAGTGGCAGACGCCCACTAGAGGCAATTTCGACTGGTCTGAGGGGTTCCAAGATTACCGTGATCTCACAGGTTACGTCGATCTTACTTATAACGCCCCGCGTACCTCCGTCACCGTCGCCGTCAAGGCCTTCTCTCGCACAGGCGCTGCACTTCTTTATAGCTTCAAGAACGGTCCCTTCGTATCCTCCTCATCTAATGTTGTTGCTAACTCCTTTACGGGCTCATACGTCATCTCAGTTCGTGATGGGAACGGAAAACTGCTCGTGTTAGACCGTGAGCATCTCTGCATTCAAGCACAAAATGTGATAAATTAGCATTTCAATAGCGGTTTACTTCGTATGGGATGCACCAGTAGTGAACAGGCCAGAAACAAATGGAGGGCAAAAGCTCGCGATCGTCGAGCTATTTGGATGGCCATATGTTGATATCGAGAAAGAATGTACCTTTCTCGGCAAGGCAGGATATGGTGGCGTCAGGATATGGCCACCATCTGGTACGCATACCATTCTTTCGTCCATCTACATGGCATATCTATAAACGGAAACAGAATCAGTCACCTCCGACTGGTGGCCGCAATCGAACGAACTGAAGTGCGCTCTTCTTGGATCCATGGTTTTTGCACCCATGACCGTTATAAATTTAGCCCTTGGTGGTTTTTGTACCAACCAGTGTCTTATCGACTCAACAACCGTCAAGGAAGTCTCCAACAACTCCGCAGTATGATTACAACCTGCCGAAAGAATGGTGTGCGGGTTTATGCAGATGCCGTTGTCAATCACATGGTAAATTCGCCCTTCCCTCCTCCTGTCACGATCAAACCTCCTCAATGACTTGTGTATAGTCCGGTGGAGGCAACGACATCTTGAACCATCGCGGTGGAGGTAGCGCTCCATCCTGCGGGTGGTACGGGCCAAAGAATGGTTCTGCAGGGAGCCCTTTCTTCACTGCGACATCGACTTATCAATATAACCTGCAGACGGCTCAACGGCCTGCACTTGAGTTCCCCGCAGTGCCTTACAAGCCGACCGATTTTCACTGTGATCGACCGCTTAACTCGTTCACTGATGGATTCACGCTCAATTACGGTATGTTCTTATGGCACACGCGCGATAAAAATAAGAATAAACAGGTCGGGATACTCATAACAAGCTCACAGGATGGCTCGTTGGCTTAGCGGACTTGAACACAGAGAAGGTATACGTCCAGGAACGGATTGCGACGTATTTCACGACACTCCTCAGCTTAGGTATGTATATATATATAACTTATATTCAGACCGCAATCTAAATTTAGTGACACCAATACGCAGGATTCAGCGGATTTCGTATCGATGCAGCTAAACATATGGGTCCCAAAAACATCGCACAAATTCTATCTAGGCTTAAGACGAAGATGGGAGGGTCACTCCCGCCAGATTTTATCACCTGGTTGGAAGTAATAATCGGCGGAGAGAAAGAATTGTTGGCATGTTCCAACAAGTTGAGTTACCCCCCCCTTGGCCGTCTTATGGTGTTCCTCAGCAGGGATGATAGTGACTATAACTGGTACACTAACTTTGACGACCTTATGCAGTCGGCTGGCTTGACATCCACAGAAATTAGTTATGTTAAGATTTGGTCATCCGATTATCCAAAGGTAACTCTGGAGTAGCTACGTAACAATATCCCAATACTTATATTCTGGCAGGAGTATCCCATATGCGGATCTTGGATCATACCAGCCACGCGTTTTGTGATTCAAAACGACGACCATGACCAACAAAATCCAGGTTCTTCGTCTCGCGACATGGCGGACACTGTAAGCTATCTCGATACGCGCTAAAATTCAAGTTGATTGTTTGGGTTGTAAGGGCTCTGTACTCATCAAAGACAAAGATGTCGCAAAGCATCGGTCTTTTGAAGTGAAGCTCTTCACACAAACTGGGTTTGCAGCAAGTGTTCGCAATGTTCTCTCTTCGTATTCGTTCAGAAGCAACGGCGCGGTGGTAATGTGTCCTCTCCGTCCTGGAACAGTTTTCCTCACATTTTTATTGTGTTCAGGGCTTTCCAGACGGGCTTTCCGATTGTGCCAGATTTAAATCGACAGGCACCTGTGTGTCAATGCCTCGGTCGACAGCCTACGATGCCAACGCTTGCGGCTATAGTGTTATGCAGGGTGGTACTTGGGCCGAAGGGGTATATACCCGCGTTCACAGAGACTTATCGATTGTGAATGCCATGCGGGCGTGGATGGGACTGGCTGCTGTTACAGCTTCGGCAGCGGGTCTCTCATCTAGTTGCGTGTAGACGAGATCATACATGCAGTATTATGTGACCGGGACTAGGTACAATGCAGTAAATCATGGGAAGGGTGTTTCGCCCTTGGAATAAAAGGCAATAGAAATTGGGTCGGATGTGAGACACTAAGCAAGAGGGTGTCGACTTGAGAGAGGTGAAGATGGCAAGCTCTTAAGCCTCTATCGAAACGACCCTTCCCAGATGACTCGAAACGGAGGAATGACTACACCTTTTCGCGGTGACGGTCGAGTCTCACGCTGGACCAAGTAGTAATCCGTCAGATTTGGAGACTAACTTACGGTTCTGATATGACTGTGGTCGTACTCGTATGTACTCGTAACAGCATCAAAGGCGTGGTCATTCTGAACGGATATCACGTGTACGATCCTTTGTTGTTGTCACACTCACGTTTTGTGACGGTGGTCTTGCCCGTCCCTGTAATCAGAACATTCCACAGCCAAACACTTCTCACTTTATTGCTGAAAGGTCTTCCGGACTCCTGGCAGAGGCACTAGTAAGTTTCGCAGAACTTTGTATGCGTTAATTTCTATCCGCGATATCTTACGCTCTCATTAGTTAACGATATGCCATTGCCGGATGACGACTCGGAAGCTTCTATTGATCAACTCGATACTTTCCAACGGGAAACACCATTCGAATCACAAGAAAATGACGAACAGATGTGGGAAGTAATTGAAATAATAGCAGAGAAACACAAGTTCTATAAGGTTCGCTGGGCTGGGTTTGATCCAGCAACTAAAAGGCCGTGGGCGCCGAGTTGGGTGGCCAAGCATGACTGCACGGATGACCTTGTATTGGAATGGAAACGAAAAGAAACGAAAAGAAAAATGAGAGGTATGTATATGCAGTATATATGTGCATGCCACCATACCAACTATCTCCCCACAGCCAATAAACGCTCCTCCAAGAACTCAAAGCATCCTCGCACGTCAATGGTTTCACATATAACAGAAGCGTCGCGCGGATCTAAAACATCAACCGTAACGAAGCACAGTACGCGGTCTAAAAGTCCCTCAACCGCTTCAGGGCATGCCAATAAGCCAAAACAACACAATCACGGCGCGCCTACCGACACGAGTTCTCCCCCAAACCAGATCATAGATCAACTCAGGGTACTGGCGCCGCCTAAGAAGCGGAAGCTACCAGCGAGCTTTGAAGTACGACCCCAAGATAAGAGGAGGAAGAACAATCTTTTAGGGGTGGAAGAGCACAAAGGGGAACAAGAGCCTTGGAATATCGCTGCAGTCTCACGTAAACATGAGCGGCTACATAAGGGCAACGGAATATTATATCCGGAGGATGAGGAACAAAGCGAGAGTGGTCAGCTCGAATATGTGACTCCCCATTCCGATATGCATGAATTAAATTCTAGTTCAAATGCAGACGATAATCATACTGCGCACGAAACGTCTTCTGCTTCTACGCCGAAACATAAAGCGGGTTATCTGAAACACAGATCTGGCAAACTCTCGACGCCCAAGAAACGATTACCTTCAGGATCAGTACAAGCCTCTTCAACATCCTCTGATGAGGTTGAAATAGTGGTCCCTCGTCAATTAGAACAAGACCTGGCTTATGACCCTAAAGAATACCCCCCACTTTTGTCTCCTTCTGCTCTTGAGCTTCTTCGTGAATTTGATGATTGGATGCAATCTCACTCCTCTCAGAATTCTCGCATGCGGCAAGCAACTCTTGATAGCGACAACGGAGAGGGTATAGGGTACGCTGCAAACGTTGTAAACGACGAAGGCCATGTCGATCCCGAAGCGGTGCCTAAAGTTGTGCAGACACGAAGATGGTCTGAGGATTATAGCCATCCACCAGTCACCACAAATGGGGCCAAAGATGATTCTTATCGCCGAGGCATCGTTCCGGAGACTCAATCGTCGCAATCAACCTCACAGCTATCTCGTCTACGGCGCCAGAAATCGCAGGAATTTCCACATCAGATCTTTTCCCCTCCAGCGTCTCCTATGGGACACGATATCGACATCGAGTCAGAAGCGGGCTTTGAGACACACCCCCAAAAATCTCCCATACTTCAATCCCAGAACGACGGACAAGACGAGGTACAAGCTGGTCTATCGCGCACCAAACGACCAAGAATGCCCTCAACTCCTTCACGGTCTTCGCTTATTGCCAGGATGAAACCACGCACTCCAAGGTCAGGCTCACAGTTCTCCGTGATAGACGATCCGGAAGGGGTGTTTAATCTTCCTGAGCCGAGACTTGAGGCTCATTTAGAGGTAGATGAAGAACATGAAGATGAGATTGAAACCACAAGATCAAACTCTCGGCCACTCCAACGACTCCCACTACTATCACCTTCCACGTTTAAACCGCATCTGCCGAAGAAGGGCCTTACGATTAGCGGAGCAGAACTAGGGCGTAGGTTCGATTTGGATGAGACGGAAATCGACGTCCTTCTTAGTTCAATCGAGCAGTTTAGTTCGCCCGAGAAAGGTGGGAAAAAACGAAGGAAGAGAGATCTGGTCCAAAGGAAAGGCAAAGAGAAGGAAACAGCTATCGAGCACCCGGATCTCATAGTGCAATCGGGGGTGTCAATTGTCGACGACGACAGTGACAGTGGGAGTGCGTTTGAGAACGTTGTACGACAGCGGGGCGAACAGCTTGCGCAGCGCGCACGCACAGATCGAGGACGGCTTGAGCGTGAGCGGCTTGGCACAGCAAGAAATAGACAGAGGAAGAAACCTCTAGGTCAGGTGCTTACTACGGCACAAAACAGAACCAGCAGTCGAGACAGGCGGAAGGAGCAGTCGTCAATGGAACCAGAACGGCAGTTGAAACGAGGATCGATGGAGAGCCAGGGGCAAGGGTCCCTTGTAGATGACTGGCAACAGCAAGAATCAGAGCTTGTGGTCTTACGCCAGGAAGAAGAGGAGTCGACACAAGACTTGCTGACGGAATTACGACAACAACAACAGTCAGAAGTAATGGCACTACGTCAGGAAGAGGAGGAATCAACACAAGATCTGATGAAAGACGCAGCGCTAACTAAGACCAGACATTGGGACCAACGGGAGAGCAGCCGCAAAGCAGGACCACAGGTGGAAGAAGCACCTAAGGAGCATGCGCATTGGGGATCTCTTCAAGACAACCAACAACAGCGGGAAACGGAGATAGCGTCCATGCACCATGAGGAAGAGTCGGTACAAAATCTGTTAACAGATGTCATATCTACTCGGCCCCTGGAGGATACCAGCAGACGGGATGTAGAGCCTATAGCTCAAATTGTTGGGGTCAGTGCGATATTCACTCATACTCGATGCTCGAACATTATCATGTGCATAGGATACAAAGCCTACTCCAGCAGAATCCCCAGAACATCGCAGCGAAGGACTTCGAGTGCAGTCAAGACGTGGGTCGTGTTCAAGCTCCAAGATGACCGTACATCAGCAGTTGCTCGACTCAGATCTCGTTTTGCCCCCAACGGCCCCCACTCCCTCACTACCTGATGCCCATCTCGAGGTGCCTTTTCCCCATCTTCGTATTTATCATGGTGTTCTCATCTCTTACTTAGGCTCCAACCGGCCCACCTGATTTTGTCGCGACCCTAGCGTTGCTTAATGAGAAATCGCAAGAAAACGCCCAGTTGATAAAGGAAATTGACTCTTTGAGAGAAGCTCTAGCCTCTGGGACGGGCGTGCCGAAAATGCGTGATTCAGAGCAATTTCAAGCACTATCAGAGATGCAAGCAAGTAGGGACGACGCGTTAACCTCATTAGCGGACAGTGAGAGACGGGTGGCAGATCTCACGCGGGGCAAGCAGAGTGCAGAGAAAGATGTGGAATTTTTCCGGGAGCAATACGCCAAGGCTTCAGGATTCGTGACGTCTGTGCGCGAGGAGAATGTAGAGTTAGAAAAACAGACGCAGATTGCCAGGGGTCAAGCGGAAACAGGAGTAAAAATGGTGAAAGCCTCATTCGAAGCACGGGTCAAGACGTTGGAAGACGATGCGAAATCTTGGAAGCGACTGGCGATGTTCATCATGGAAAAGGACGTTAGGACAAACGATGGCATTCGTAGAAAGGCGGCGGAGGAACCCGAATTGAGAGCGCGGTGCAAGAAGTTACAGGATTACGCAGAGCTTCAAGAAGAACAACTGGAAGAACTGAAACAGGAACGGGAGCGGCAGGACGAGGATATGGCGAGGTTGAGGTCAGAGTTGAAAGAGACCCAGGCCAGACTGGAACAAGCCGTAGAAGGTGCATCCATGACTGGAAAGGAAATGGTATATAGATGTCAATGGAGACTGGAAGGGAGTGGCGGAGTCTGTGATGGCCTATTTTCTAGCATTGAGGTGTGTTTTTCCATACTGCGATGTAGCCATCGATTTTTTTAAACTTCTATCAGGAACTTCAAGAGCACATGTACACTGGGGGCCATTTGTATGCGTGACTTTTTATTTGCATTTGCATTATTTGTATCTACACAATTTCTCGGGGCTTTCTTGGATGGACAAGTTTTAATTCCGTGTATCCATTTAGCAGATAAACTATCGCAAATGACATTGGCGTGTCCGTCTGTTGTGGTAGATTGGCTGCGAGTAGGTGCCATTCATTCATGCTCACTACACCACAGGCTACCTGGCACTAACCCAGTTCTTGACAACTGATATTCTCCTCAAGATATGTCAGTAAACCGACATCGCCCAAAAGAGTGAACATCATTTTATAAAAGAAATCGAAATCTTATAGTCCTATTGTATTAAAGCTTGCCGAGGCTCTCGTACCCGCTATTCTTGGTTGAGCCTAGTAACAAGCTATATGTATCTCAATATGTAGGTACATGGCTACCAACCACGCCTCTCTGGTGTCCCCGGGAAACGAGCTTGTAACTAGCAAGAAGAGAGAGCTAGGCGTATATTCTGATCAAATAGATTGTCCTAATACGGGTCTGGACGCGAGGTGTTCAAACATCACGTGTCCAGTACTACGCACTCTATGCTTCAGCTTGTGATCATGTTTATTGGAGAGTTACTTCCGGGAGCGCGTATTGCTGTATACCGCCGACGTACGCAAATGGGGCAAAGGAAGTATGAATCATCCCAAGAGCATCATTGCGTTGATTCTTGCCTGTGCTAATGTATGACAGGTGTACGGCAGGGCATGATACCGGGTGGCTGGGAGGATGACACGAGACTAGAATGACGGATTCGCGATGGGACACGAATGGCTCTGGAAGAAACCCAATCGATAACTCATTCACGGCGAGACGAAGAAATCTACCTGTTTTGTTCACTTGTACCAATGAAACAGGAACTCGACTCCAAGCGAATGCTTATCACCAACATCTCTCAAATCCAGAGGTTATTTACAGCCACAAATATGACCTTAGAAGTATACCAAGAGGTACGCTTTTGTTTATAATAGCTCGACCTAGGTATTACAATTCTATGTCACGGTAGTGTGGCAAATCCGTTCATTGGTCGGACACCAACGGTAGTTTCGCCCACGCGGACGCCAATACCCTTGACGGACCTATATCAATCGTCACTATAAATTCTTCCAGTACCTTGTGGAGTGAGATACATCTGTTACTGTTGAAACCCCTTATGCCCACCACGATACACCAACAGAGTAGATTAGTGAGGTCCGCACTCTGTGCTCCTTCATGACGCGTGGATAACAAAAAATCCTCTACATTGGATAAGAGCTCAGGGACCTTTTAGCAGGTAAAAAAGATTGCCCATATACTCCTTGTTGTTTGTTCAAACAGTCCTAGCAACCCATCTAACAATTATACTCACTTAAAACATGTTCTCCGGCATCCCAGTCTTTGCAATCTTAGCAGCAGCTCTCCTTGCCACCGCCACCACGACCGTCGTGGGACTGTATGTGAATTTGTGTGGAGCTATGAACAGATCTTTTGCATAACTTTTGTGTAGCACACCCACTAGGATTAGCATTCCCACCGGCCAGTGTAATACCGGTGGTGTCTAACGCTGCGACAGCGTTCAATCTGAGAGTGTTGCCGTCGTCAAACAACTCAAGGATACGGCAGCTAATCTCGTTCATCTTGTCTAGCCACCCAGATGTGTCTGCTATTTCTGCGCTCCTAGGTGTTGTTATCCAGGATGTCAACGTCCCCTTTGGTATCGCCTGCCTTCCCATCCTCTCGGGTGGTACTCGCATTACTCAACCGGTCTGTTGTCAGATTAACGAACTCGTAAGTTCCAACAGTACATTTCTAGTGACGCTGTAATCAACGAGATGCTATAGCACGGTGTTGTTCTTGCTACGACAAGCGAGCAGTTCGGACATTAACGATACCTTCATGCAACTGTTCTGGTAAGCTAGACCATTTTGCGGGTTCATTTGAACAGAAGTGATCATTATAAAAATAAATAACTTTAGCATTATTTACTTTAGCTTATTCTTCGATTGCTTAGCCTTCGATTGCTTAGCTTTTGGTTGCTTAGCCTTCGGTTGCTTAGCCTTCGGTTGTATCGAGTGATCGCTGCAGCGGCGGCTTTTGAAACTGCGACAACGACCACACCAGAAGTGCCAAGCTTGGGTGTGTTTGTTTATGTGCCGTCTCATGGTGCGAACCTCTTTGAACGCAGCTTTTTCGTCGCACTTATCCCACTCGCAGATTCGCCTGTTAGGACCTGCCGCTGACCCTCTTGCATGCTTGGTGATGTGTGACCGTATGTTCTTCTGGTAGGAGGAATAACAGGCGCGTGAAGATCCTTCAAGGGTAATAGCCTCCCCGCAATCTTTCCAGTGGCATTCAAACTTACAATTGGCATACGCTCCACATTTCTGCCCCTCTTCGGATAACAAGTAATCAAAAGGGACTTGTATGGATTCGGGGTGACCCTTGATGTACAGCCTGGTTCGCTCAGGTAAGATGCTTGGGTCGTCACGAGGTATTGAGGGTGCTTGGCACTCAGAGCTTAACGGGAGGCCAGAGGTTGGCGTGGAGGTGGGTAGCTGAAAGGCGGATGTTTGTGTGGCGTGTGTTGTTGAGTACAAATTGGATTTGTTTTCTTGATCAATGTATGTTGACAGTCCGACATCCTCTTCAGTATAGAGGGCAGGTAACTGTATATTGTAACACTCCTGCGAGTATGGTGGTGGCGCAACGTGTACCGAATTAGGCGTCGAATTAGGCGTAACGTCCCATGTGGCAGAAATATCGCCGACAACTGGTTGAGACAGTGCGTCATACTGAGGTATGCCTTCAATGGATTGTTGAGCCCACGATTGTGTTGGGTCCGCCGGCTGACCAGTCACATTTGGAAAGTTCAAATCGGTTGCGTCCGGATAGCCCTGCGGCCAACCTGGTGTCAAATTGGGTACATGCATATTCCCTAATACCGAGTGTATAGGGGGCAAGGGCTCAGAGGGCCGTGCTTCCAATATAAATTCTCCATGACCGGTTTGGTGTGAGAATGAGTCGGAATTTATATCTAGGTGTGGTTCATAGTTACTTTTGAAGGAAAGATAAGTCGTGTGCCAGTCAAAAGTCAAGAGCAAAAAAAGCACGTACAACGTGTGTGACGATGCCCAAGTGGGGAGTTGATTATTGCCATGCGTCTGTAGGGCTAGAAAATCATCCATTATCGCATCAAAGACCCAGTTGATGCCTGATGGTTGTTGGGCAGGTGGCGATGTATGTTGTGGGACGAGTTGTTGCGAAAGATATTGAAAAGGCTGCGAGAAGAGTGGGGAGAATGAGGCCATGTTGTCTTAGAAGTGCTTTGGGCAGGAAAGTAGGTAGTCTTAGACTGAAGATAGCTGATCTCCCAAGGGTCTCTTATAAAGGCCAGGCGTGTCCAGTCAAGCGTTACATGACAGGAACAAGTATTTTGTCAAAGCGTAAAGGTGATGGACGGGTAACGGGATCGGCATCATAGGGTCTATGGCGTTCAATCGAGGTGTAGCCGAGAGATCTACGGGAACATACCAACCGGGGAAAGCATTTGCCAAGTAACGAGGTTTGTTTTCCTCGGTTAGTGTTGAAAGGCCATGGTTGCTGCCTATGCTTGAAAGAAAAAGGCACATATTGGGTGCGTCTCGAGATTGTGGCCAGTCGGCGGCGGCAATTTGCGAGAATTAGAAGATTAGAGCTTTGGCATCAACTTTGATGCCGGGGCTCTAATCCTCCAAATCATGCTCCATTAGCGCAGACAAGGTCCCATAGTAACGGGTCTTAATTAAAGATACCGTGGGCTAACCAAAAGCAGACATATGTGTCAATAATCGGAGGCTGCGGAATCGCGGCCTATTGTACTCTTTGTCGGTGGCGTACCTGTTCGTCAAAATCAAAGCAATTCTGATGGCCAATACACGTCTGTCACGATCACGAGATATTGTGACACTCCTACTAAGTAGGCTCGTTTTCAAAGGACCTAGAGACACGCTTGTTCCCGCTCGCCTCGCCATATCTTATCGACCTTAAAGTCTTGCTGTTTTAGGGCGGGACCTGATATGCAACTGCGATTTCGGCGGCTTCGACTTGTTGGAACGTTCGCCATCATGTGGATGCAGATGAACGCCACCCTCTGTCGTGTCTATCCAACTCGGCCTATCGCAAACACGACGTTTGTCTCAGGCAGGCCCGCCCTTGTTGAATGGAGGGACGACAAACGCAACCCACGCTTTGCTGATATACGGCATATGGACATAGAACTATACTACAATATCTCTGTAAGTTCAAGCGGACCTGTGCTATGCGAACTCTTCGGCTGCAACTATATAACTTAAGAGTCTTATTCTTGGAAACTGACACTTGGCGATATCCTAATTGATCCTTACACCCAATGCTAGCACTACATCGCCACACTTGCCAAAAACATACCCCTCGTTCCCTGCTCTCAACTTGTGTCGATTCCGCCACGCTTGCAAAGTGGCCCGAATTAGTAAACTTTTGACCATCTCTTCCTATAAATACTTATGCTCCCTTGTCGCTGATAGCGTGTTGCATTTTAAATACACGAATTTCACGACCTATACGGCCGACTTCGCCATTACCAACGAGAACTACCTTACTACCACTGGCGTCGCCCATACAAACGCTGTAGCCTCAACTGTTTCGATTGACGCATCCACGGCAATCCCTATCCACACAAACCCCCTGGGCGCTCAACCGGGTGGCTCTTATCACGAAGGTGGCTCACGCGCTAGGAAAAATGGGGGAGAAAAGAGAGCCAAACTGGACACAACGAGCTTTCGGTTGCTCACCATTTTACTTGGGTTTTTTGGCATCTCAATGGCATTGTAGAACAGCTAGTATACGCCTGGACTCCCGGTACATGTACACGACTATGTCATGAGTTCGCCCTCCTAAGCCCAGATAAGTTATTGTGATCGTAAACGCTTGGATCTTGGAACAATGTCGAAAGATGCAAGCTGAGGTACGATCGAACCTAACCAAATGGACTACGCCCATGGCCAAGAACGGGTGGACAGCAAGATACACTTTCAAATTACAATTGTTCCTATATGCCAACGTTTCCTTAAGATCGTGTCCACCGGCAGCCCCACAGTCGTTCTACTCCACGGGCTCCTTCTGTAACGGGAACTTCTAGATGAGAGGTCGGAGATATCCGTAGGGTTATGGCCTGGAAAGTGGTTGTGATAAGATGTGATGGAGTCACTAGTGGCCTGGCCATTCGCACTCTTTCTTCTCTCCTGTCACAATATTCGGAAAGGCGAGGGGTGAAAAACAATTACGGGGCTTCGACGCTCCGTGATCGGCGTTTTCCGTATATCCTCCCCTACCGCTAACTAAGCAGAATGACAGAAGCTCGAGCAGAGCGTATTGATTTTGTTATGTAGTAGCACACAGGGGTAAGGGCTGGGGCTGTGCTGCCTAGAAGCACTTCTCAGGCCGTTATGCTAATCATGCAATGACACAAACAATCGTAACTCGGCAAGCTTCGTCTGGGAGGAGCCACAGCGCATCTAGTTATCGTCATTTAGATCTCACCTCTCAAACATGGAGAAAGATGTTCCCCTGACCGTTGTAACCGAATAGCATTTGCCAAGTCGTGATATGTTAGAGTTGCCCATTCGGAATTTTGGTCAGAACGAGAGTGTGTCATCGGCCTAAGTGCAGGGCAGCCTGCTACACAATTATGGAAGACTGCATCTGGGACATCAGCATTAGTAGCAACAGTATCGGGGGGCGTGTCAACTGTCGGCTTGAGGAAGCACAGGTAGGGCTGCAGGGAACGCTTCTGACTTTGACTTGTCCCTTTGGGGCGTCTGTGATCGACTCTGGGCTCAAGGGGCACAGTTCATCGTAAGCATCGTTTTGTGATGTCGATCAAAATCCGTGCCGTCAAAGTTTTTCAAGCGCCTACATTCTGCCTGACCAGTATGAGCAATGTATGCTAACGAGTTGTGGCTGGCAGCGTGCGGCCAGTTACCGGTTCTTTCCAGGTTCATATGAGCCAGCATCCTCCTTTACAATAGCAGCCGAGTTGGCAAGCACATGACGCCGGTCGACATTGTGTCTGTCCCGTACTTTGAGTGTTGACGTCTAGTTGTGTGTATCAGGAAAAAGAATCATGTGTTTGAGTCTTGTAGTATCGGAGAAAAAAAATTCAACGATTGGTACTCCGGGTTGCCGACAATGCTGATCATCGTTGACGATTAGGCTTGATCACTGAGCCGACTCAGACCCGCCAATTACCTAGCAAACATGAGCGCTATCGGTTACCTGCCAGAGCATAGAAGACAGTCTGTAAATTTTGGCTCCCTGTATGATTGTGTAGAGTACGTACATGAATGTCGGAAAGCGATTCTAGCTATGTCATTACGACCAGCATTTTCTGGAAGGTTCAGCAAATGACTTTAGATATGTGTATTACCGACACCCGGAACGGCGGCTCCACCATGAGCCTCAGCCTGACTAGATTACCAGCATGCCGATAAAAGTGCTGACTATGGCTGCCGATGGTGGTTCGTGCCATGAGTGGTGATATAACTTCACGTGATCAGAAATATAGAAGGATCCGAGCGTTTCCGTAAATCCCGCTCTTCACACTCAAAAAACTTCTCCCTCATGCTCAGTGTACAAAGAATAGCACAGAAGGTCTGTTTTCGATCTGGGTATAATTGGAGTAGTCACTAAAGCATTTATAGACTGCAGGCAGACGGTTGCGACAGACAGGTTTACAGACCGTTGTCTTGAGGCGCGGGCTTGCCACAGCGACAGAGCCATACGATGTCGTCGTCATTGGAGCAGGTCAGTGCCTTTATAAATTTTCAGTCTGAGAAGAGGCCAATGGCTCATTATCATGCAGGTCCTGGAGGTTATGTCGCTGCTATCAAGGCAGCTCAACTTGGTCTACGAGTGAGCGCTCTGACATTTCACCTCTAAACAATGGAGCTGATGTTAAACCTTTTGTAGACCGCGTGTGTTGAGAAGCGTGGATCCGTTGGCGGGACATGCTTGAATATTGGCTGCATACCTTCAAAGTCCTTGTTGAACAACTCGCACATCTACCACCAAACTCAACACGATCTGCAGAGGCGCGGTATTGATGGTATGTCCAATTGCGACCCTTTAGCAATTGTACTCACAACGTTTTCTTTTAGTTACTGGTGTCAAACTGAACCTGGAGAACATGCTTGCGGCCAAGGACGGCGCTGTGACAAGCTTGACAAAGGGCATTGAGTTCTTGTTTAGGCAAAACAAAGTCGACTATATCAAGGGAGCTGCCTCGTTCGTCTCACCTACCAAAATATCTGTTGATCTTCTCGACGGTGGTAAGAGTGAAGTTGAAACGAAGAATTTCATCATTGCGACGGGTTCCGAGGTGACGCCTTTCCCTGGTGGTGCAATTCCAATCGACGAAGAACAAATTGTCAGCTCGACGGGTGCTTTGTCGATGAAGAAGGTCCCGGAAAAGCTTGTCGTCATTGGTGGTGGTATCATTGGACTGGAAATGGGAACTGTATGGAGCCGGCTCGGCTCAGAGGTCACAGTTGTCGAATTCCTTAGCACAATCGGTGGTGCCGGCATTGATGAGGAGATCTCGTGAGTTCATCTAACATACATGCTATTGATATAACATAACCTTGACGTGGGGGGAACAGCAAACAATTCCAGAGGACGCTGACGAAACAAGGCCTCAAATTCAAACTGAGCACAAAAGTTGTTTCAGCTGAGAAGAAGGATGGCAAGGTCATTTTGAAGGCTGAGGCAAAGGGCAAAGAGGAAACGGTATGTGATCAATATTTGTTGGCTTAGTTCTGTCTTATACCTTGAAACAGCTCGAGGCCGATGTCGTACTTGTTTCCATTGGTCGCCGACCGTTCGTTCAAGGCCTTAACATTGAAGCTGCTGGTGTCGAGTTGGACAGCAAAGGGCGTATCATCGTTGATGACCAGTTCAATACCTCTGTCAACACTATTAAATGCATTGGTGATGCCACATTTGGACCAATGCTTGCCCACAAGGCCGAGGAAGAGGGCACGTTTCATATTGCACTCATACTTCATATATATGTACTAACTTTGCTATTCCTCTCCAGGTATCGCTGCTGTTGAATACATCAAGAATGGACATGGCCACGTTAACTATGAGACGATTCCTTCTGTTATTTACACCCACCCCGAGGTCGGATGGGTCGGCAAGACCGAGCAAGAGCTGAAGGAGGCCGGCGTGAAATACAATGTTGGCAAATTTAACTTCTCGGCCAACTCCCGGGCCAAGACAAACATGGATCACGAGGGTTTTGTCAAGGTTATTGCTGAGAAGGAGACAGACAAGATACTCGGGGTCCATATCATTGGTACGCTGGTTTACTTTGCAAGCCTTATATCTCTGGATGAGTATTGAACTTTATTTAGGCCCCAATGCTGGTGAAATGATCGCAGAAGGTGTTTTGGCGATGGAGTATGGAGCTAGCGCAGAGGACGTCTCACGTACGACTCATGCTCATGTATGTTGTCTCTCGACCGATCCCACTTTTTTTATATTAAAACCCGATTCGATAGCCCACATTGAGCGAAGCATTCAAGGAGGCGGCTATGGCGGCACATTCGAAACCTATACACATGTAGTATTTGACTTCTCTTGGTACCCGTTATTAGCCGGGATTTTTCAAAGTTTAATATACTTACTAGAATGCACGGAATCTCCACTTAATTCCTCAGACATACCCAACTTAAGCTTGAATCACTACAAACATGTTCTGGCTGCTTTGGCTGCATTCAACTAACGTATTACATAATATGTACTGCACTGAGCACGCGCCAAATTCCAACCTTCATCCAAACACGTTCAACGCCGGCAACTCACTGATCTTACTCCTTACTACACCATACAGCGTGCTTGGAATCCAGGAGAGCGTGCTATAGAGGCCCTGACACAGCCTTGATCTAATGCATGTCTCTCTCATGGCTTCAACGCAAAACACGGTTGGTATCGCTTCTGAAAAGTCGAGGAGACGAGGACGCCGAAGGTCTAGCGCTAGACCGAATAACGCATGGTCAGAGTGTGATTGGAAAGACATGTAAGTAACGTTATTCTCAGTCTCACACGAAGCTGATATCCAGCTTGCTCATGCCTGATCAGCAAAAACGATAGAAATTGATGCGATACGATTCCAAGACAAGGACTTGGTCGCTATTGGGACACTGGAGTATGGCCAATTTGGTGTCGTGCGTTGCGAATTTATTTCTCACCTTATATACCACTCACGCTCGAGATATGATATTTACAGATATCTGTCGTGACATGCCGCCTCGATGGACGTGTCTATGTACGCAAGTCTATTGATAAGAAGCTTGCGCTCAGAACCCGTGATGTGCGCTCAATATATAAGTACTCCCGAGCTCTCAAATAATATTTCACTATCAACCTAGCAATGCTCACCTCAAATCGAACGAGACATCCTTCTTCAAGCTCAAAGAACGAACTCTCAATGGGCTCCACATCTCGTTTGTGCCTTCCAGACGCCCACACATCTTAATATCGTGATGGACTACGCCGAAGGCGGAAACCTTTGGGATGTTCTGGAGTCCAGCCCCCACAATGGCAAGATAGCAGAGACCGACCTTTTGTGGTGGACCCCCCAACTTGTTAGTGCCATTCACTGGTGTCACTCCCAGGGATTTGTTCATCGGTATGCGTTTTGCTTTTTACCCTGTAGTCGATTCAGGCCGGACTAAATCTATAAACGCCAAAGCGATATTAAACCTCATAACTTTGTTTTAACGCCTGAAGCCCATGTCCTTTTAATTGACTTTGGTTCCGCTGCACCACTATTGCCCCCCGATTCCGATGGGGTTCAATTATTACCCCAGCGGTACTGTCTTGTTCCCTGTGGGACCTGCGACTACATATCGCCAGAAATTCTCAAAGCACACGAGGAAGCTTTGGTAGCACTTGAGATGGAAGATAACGACGATTCTGGGTGCATTCTCGGCGATGACGAGGTCCGGAGCTATGGCCGCGAGACGGATTGGTGGAGCCTTGGAGCAATGTTATACGAGATGGCGTATGGATGTGCTCCCTTTTTCGCAAAAGACATCCGGCAAACGTATACGAGGATAATGGATCATGAGGTAATCTTAATGTTTATCCCTGTGGTTGACATCTGAGACTTTCCTAGAAATACCTATATTTCGATCCACAAATTACGCTATCCCGCAAATTCCAGGAGTTTCTCCATTCGTACGATAGCACTGCTTCTCTCCTCTCGCTCTATCTCTGATCAACGTCAGATTATTGACCCATGCTGACCAACGTATCGGCCGGGGAAGTATACAAGAAATCAGGGAGCATGCTGTTTTCAACCACGTAGATTGGCCCAATCTACCCGCTCGCAAGTTTTGGTTTTCCTCGTATAACAGGATCCTTCTCAATATGTCGTCAAATTTTAGAACAGGCCCCATCGACACTTCATCTCCCGCAATTCACTTACACAGAACCCGCAAAGCTCACACCCTCCCCTGCGCCCCCAGACATTCAATCACAATCAGATGCAAGCCATTCGAAGGGTTTTGCTTTCTCTGCTTTATTTCAGTCGTCGCATGGTTCTGCCTCTCCCGGCCTGTCCATCCTGCGTTCAAGATCATCTCCCCACCCAGCAAGATCCCCAGAGGAGGATGCTACGGCATCTTTCATCGGTTTTAGTTGGGGGCCTACGCTAGATGCTTTCCCAGTTCAGCAACAACACGAGAAATTGGATGATGCTGATGCTTCCCTTTCCTATATGAACACCCCTCGCCCATTACGCATCCCGTCCACTTATCTCACACCCAACCCCGCATACATCACACCCCGACTCGCTTTACATGCGACCCCATCCAACCTCGGTAGACTTGACAAGTTCAGTACCCCAGAGAGACCCAGTGCCTTACCCCTACATAGCACGCTGCAACGTACAAGTACAGTCCGCCGCACTGGCGAACGCCGTAACGTTTCTGATCGTGAAGCAATGAAGTTACTTGTTGACTGCATTGGAATGAGTGCTCGCAAGAAAGTACTCGAAAGCGGACGTAAACCGCGCCTCCTGCGATCTGGTAGTAGTGGAAACGGAACTCTAACCCGAAAGGAGTTGCGTTTCCACCCAAACGTTGCGCCTATCCCAGTCCCAAACCTCAGCGATAATGAGGAAGGAGGTCTTTCGTTCTCGCGGGGTTCAAATTTACCCAAAAGGCCTAAACCAATCCTGGTGAATCACTATCATCAACCGATTTTATCAGGATCGGAGGATACTGACTCAGAAGGCCCACCAAGCCCTAGTCCAACACCACGCCCGGGCTCGGCGATGTCGAGTCTTTCTCGACGCAGTGGTACGCCAACTATGAGTTCCGGACGAATGGGTTTGTTGGGCACGTCCTCGAGCACAAGCACAATGCTACTTGGGATTCCGAGGAGCGCTAGTGCGCGTTCTTTGAGTTTTAACCATAGCCAGTCGTTGGATTTGTCGGAATCGTTCAGAGTCTCGACGGGTAGGATCTCGGCGAGAGAGCACGCAAGGAAGCAGGACCTGGAACAAGAAGAGCAGTCGAAGCCACCAAGGCTACGGACGTTTGAGGATATGGAGAGCAGGTTGGCAGCGCTATTTGGCGATATCGAAGGGGTCGAGAAACGCCTGGCTAGGGTGGCAAGGTTGATGCAGTAATATTATATTTATAATTATTATTTATGTGTTTCTACGTAAGTGTAGAGCGACTGGGCCGAGGTGCAACGTTGTTGCAAGTTGTATAGGTATCTACTACCCGATGTTGTTGCGGGTTTTGATGAATAATGTCCGTATGGGGGGCTCAATGAAAGCCCTGGCCCCAAAGGGCCCGCTATTTATGGGTCAGGCAGGCCCTTCCATAGCTTGTGTCGTTATTTCCGAAATCATGCGAAACGCCTCGAACATTGCTGGTACCACGAATGGCGCTTTGCATTCCCTCTCAACATCAGCTAGCGTAGCCTCCGCTTTTGATCTCAATCTTCTCTCCTTTGCGAGTTCACTTTCGACCTCATGTATGCGACTTCGCATTGCTTTACAACAATAAAAGAAAAGATATCGAGTCAGCAAGCGTGGAACGAAGGGTACAATGACCAAGACGAAACGAACTTGATTCGTTGAGCTCTTTACTTTGCTCGGCATGTACACTAGGATCAAGCGTCCGTAGCTCTGCAAGAATAGCTTCCTCACGTGCAACCCAAGTCGCAGTCCGCCGACGCAACTCCTCCAACTCCCGCGTTAATTGCGCGACTTGGGGATTGCTATCGATTTGAACCCGTTCCCCTCCGACCACCTTTGGTGCTGTTGGCAAAAAACGCGTCTGGCGATTCCAAGATTCGGGACTATGGCTGCGCTTGCGTGAGGGGCGTGCGGGTGTGACTATGGGAGGTCGTGGCGGACTTGCTTGATATGTTTTCTGCATGCTGTTTTTCCTTGAAGGTATGAAACTTGGCGGTGTCTGTGGTAGTAGGGGGGGGGGGGGTGGGCGGAAAAGTTTCAGAATGTAACGGGTAAGGGTTTCAGATAAGAGAAGTGCTCACGGAGTCTGAAGCGGGTGGGAGTGGAGAGACATTTCTTGAATAGGTCGAGGAGACGCCCATATTCGGTGTTATAGAAGGTGCCAGTGGCTTTTTATCATAACTCAGTCGATGGAATAAAACAGCATGATCAGACTGACTGCGGGTGTCGATGGCCTAGGGGATGATGCAGACACTGGGGGTCCAAAGTCCCTTCGAGTGGGATGTGGTTTCTAACAACCGGGATCAGATATATAAATATTTTGGTGGAATACGATCAGAGTTTGACAAACGGCAGGTATTTGGGATGGCGCCATAGCAGGATGAGGTAGCTGTGAGAACGACGGTTAAGCACAAGCAACAAAACGAACACACTCGTGCACAGCACAACTTGCATTAGGAACGGCTGGCTCCGCAGTTTCACTCTTCAGTATCTTCAAAGATGAGGCCATATCATCTAACAGCATCTGGGCCTCGTTCCTCAGAGCTGGTTCTGGATGGACGGCAGGCTCAGGTCTACGCCATTGCTTGTGAGTGTACGCCGGTCCGCCGCCGCTGTTGGGCAGTCAAGATGAAGAAACAAAAAACAAGCTGTAGACTCATATGTTGACGTACACAGGTTTCTCTTTCATAGCGAGCCGATCACTGCCATTATATCCAAAAGATCAATTCAGGTGTCCCGTTTCAAATCGAGCTTTTCGTAAGAAGAGGGGAACACCTACACCGATAGCTCTTGCAGTAACGCTTGTTTCGCTTCATCTCCACCTTGTATGCGTGTTCTCAGGTGTTTATGCAAGACCTGGACGGCGTTACAAGGAACAACACCATTCCTGAACGACCTACTCACACCACCTGAGACAGCACTCGGCCACATGAAAGTGCACTCCCCCTTTCCATCCGGTAGCCTACTCATTGCGATGTTCCCCTCTTTGGGATGTGGAAGTTTGAGCGCGAACAAGTCCTCTTTGAGCAATCTGATTCCAGCACTGCTTCCTGGAAAGAAATTCTGCGCTTTGGGACCATGATAGCGGATGGACACTGTGAGATCTAGAAGGGGTTCCATTACGATAAATAGAGACCCGACGGCTAATAGACAGCAGACTTTGTATAGGAAGACATGTACGTAGTCTAGGACTCGGATGTGACCCCAACGTCCATTTTTCGATGTAATATCACGTGATCTAATCTAAAATGGTCCATAAAAAAGCCCCCTGCTGCTCAGTGCTTCTGGTTTGACTTTGGGAACACTTCTAGGCAGACGTTACCACGACGTACGTTGTACTATTGAAGGGGAGAAAAAAAAAATCAAATGTTTAATAAGGTACAAGGTTTAATCATTCATACTGCTCGATCGACAAATGCCCCCCCCCCCCAAAAAAAAAGAAATCCTAATATCCAAGACTAATCAGATAATCTGCCAATCCCTCAACGACAGGAATAGTTTCTGGTCCTTGAAGTGGCGCAACGTATTCTCCGACCAATATCGCTTGTTTCGTTTTGACGATCACGACGCCATCAGCCTTGGGTCGATGCAAAGAATTGTTGTGTTAATGGGTAAGATATGGAGAAGCGAAGCGTTCCTTTTGCACACCTGTTTCTTTCCATAGATGCTGCGATCTGTCGTTTGCACAGCAATGAACTTTTCCCCGTGTAATCGTACGCCTTCAGCTAGCGCCGTCTCAGGCGAGCTGACAAGTTTGATCAACTTTGTTTCTTCTTCCTTGGATATCTGGTAAAATCAACGAGGGATTGGATGAGTCATTGAGGGGGTGTACTGCAGACAACACGATGACTCACTTTATACCCCGGTGAGGAGGCCCAAACCCCACCTTGAAGACCCACGATCGCAGCAGTGGTCACCTTGCCAGTTCCAACAAGGTTGGTATCAACATAAGCTAAGTAGATGGTCAGTTATTTTTCCACCACAGGGTTATCTTGCTAGTTACTATACCTTGCCAAGACATGTTTCAAAAGAGCAGAATGTGCGTGGTGATGGGTTAATGGGTTGGATAGGAGAGGGATGTTCCCTGTAGGTTAGAAACGCTGAGTTGTACTTTCGGAAGCGGGCTCGGAGATACCCCTTAGATATGGGATATGAATTCAATCGGCGATGACGATAAATGGGCACATGTTAACGCCACAGTCAAATAACATCAAATACCACGGGTGCGGTTTTGTTCAAACTACGGCATCGTTTGCCACCAACCCCTACAAAACGCTAACAAAGCTATTGTTACAAAACAAGCACCGACGAACAGCTTCAAGAAGCTCTTCAACGACCCAACCCCGCGCAGCCTCCGGTAACCGATTCTGACTCTGAGAATCCAACTCCAACGAAGTCGTGGTAGAAGGAGACGGCAGGAAAGCCTTTCGGCTACAGCCAATACACGTTCTCACATGCGGCGTCGAGAGTATGAACGTAGTGATCGAGCATCGAGCTTTGGTATCCACCCCAAAAGGTTTAAATTGAAAAAGCCAGTCAGAACAAGAACAATCCCCACGCACCCCAAGTATGTCCATTGGCACAAACAGCCGTCGTGATATCCTGGAGCGGAACCTCAGCTCCACACGCCGGACAACGCTCGTTGAAGCTGTTGGTGACAGGTATAGATTGCGGATCGGGGAACACCGCCATTTGCGATATCACCTGCAGGTGGTGTCCTTTTGCCGACAGGTCTTCTGGGGAACCTGGGAGGAGCGATTGAACGACCATGCGTAGGACGAATGGTATGTCCTCGGCTGAACAGGGGAGGTTAGTTGGTGTCATTGGAACCGTGGAGAATAAAATAAAGACACTCACGAGTGAGCAAGGCAACGACCCCAACCAGATGATCGATGATAGTTCGTAAAGTGTGATGCGAGATGATAGTCACGAGACTCTGCGCGACACGACCACATTCGACTTGTCTCTCTTCACTGTCACAATATTTCTAATCGAGTTGGTAGGGGGGGCCGGTGGGTGGGCCCAAAATGAAAAATAAGGGTAAAAAGAGGAAAAAAAGAAAAAACACCATACCCAAACAAAATCCGCCAACGAAAGACGCATCCTCAACGCCAACAAAACGTCCCACCCAAATAAATTCTCCACAAGACTCCTCCGGAACATCGGGCGTACCACCGCCGTAGACGTACTCCCACCAGCACCAGCACCACCGCCCCCTTGCTCCCACGAGAGCGGGAGAACCGACACCAACCCGATCGCATAGCTATAACTATCAAGCTGCGGTTTCAACACCTCGAGTATCCGAGAATGGAGCGTGCTGAGCTTTGCTTTGTTCCGGAGATGAAAGAAGAAGGGGCGGAGGTGGGATAGGGGTGTTAGGCCGGCTGCTGTTGGTGTAGAGATGATGATGATGATGATGAGGGGAAAGAAGAAAAAAAAAAAAGGGGAGAGGAAAGGAGCGACATACAAGTCTTTGCTGTACTCAGGGTTTGTGCGAGTTCGTAAATGAGAACATCGTCGTCTTCATCGCCGGCCCATAGCCCCGACACCAAAAGAGTACTACAATGCTGCGCATCCTGTTTGTA